>JAJOOO010006533.1:0-16260 GCA_029582685.1 Solanum piurae | reverse complement strand
GCTCACCGAAACACACCCCTCTTCTCCACCCTCTTCTTCCTCGTTCCAGTCCCATCCCCTTCCCCCTTTCACGTTTTCTTCTTCTTCTTCTTCTTCTTCTTTTTATAGGTGTTTTGTCTTAAAGTCAGTGAGCTCTGGAGGAAATACGAGCTCCCACCACCACGCCAGTCGCCGCGACAACAATTCGGCGAACAACAATCAACAACCATGAACTCTAAGCTCCGGCGATGGACCAAAAACGGACCAGATCCGGCGAGCTCTATTTCTGGCCAGAGAATTCGAAATTCTGGCAATCTCCATTAGAAATGGTAACCTCCACATGCTCTAGATTTGGAAGTGATATATTGCCTTTTAATTGTTGTGATATCTTTGCTTTGCTTTAGCATTTTTTAATAATTTTTTGACATTGTTTTTGTCTGATGGCTGGCCTTATTTTATTTATTTATGTGTTAATATAATTGTGTTAGTATTTTATTAAGGCAAAATGGTCTGGCAGACCCTTATACTTGTATCAGTTTGTATTGCGAACCCTTTTACTTATTCATTTGTCAACTAAACCCCTATACTCAATAAAACATAATATATCAAACCCTCTGACCATTGACCAGCCTTATGTGGCATTAATATAATTGAGTTGGCACAAAAGCGTGGCTACACGCGTTAAAAAGGCAAGTGAAGATCATACTTACATTAAAAAAATATTAAAATTATAAAATAATTGATTTTGTAAAAGAAAAAAATAAAATAAAAAATACTTTACTTCTCCTCCACCACACCTCTTTTCCAGCAATCATCCTCTTTTCCCATCAACCCCACACCCCATCCACACGCTCCAACCTCCATTTTCCTTCTTCATACTTAATGTCATTGTTTTCAGCAGATCCATTCCCTTTTTTTTTCTATTTCAGTAAAAAAAATTAATTTTTTTTTGCTGCAAATACCTAATAAGTTACTTCTTTGCTTCTCTCTAAATTTTCTCTTCGACATAAGAGGCTTACATGGAAAAAAAAAGAAAAAAAAGGAAAGGAAACAAAAAAAGATGACAATGTAGATCTTATATTTTCAATCAAGAATTTTCAGTGACAAACTAGAATTTCAACGACCCATTTTTTATTTCTTCTCAGTCCCCGCTTTCTTTCCCACAAATCGACATCGAATTTTACATTCTAATCGATCTTCAATTTATCCAATTTATTCTCTCCTCTATCTATTGCTAGTGATTCCAGTGACTATTACAACTAGTTTTTAGGGGGTTTTGGGCATTATTTTGTTGTTAGTTGTATATTTGTGAGATTCAAGATTTTATTTTTAAGACTTCCATTCTCAATGTTTCTTTTCTTAGGTTGTTGTTTTTGTGGAGGTTGGAGGAGGAAAGAAAAATAGTGATGGTGTGCGGCGGAGATGAAGATGGGCGAGGGAGAAAGTATGTGATTTTGCCGGAAAAAATGGTGACGACGGCAGGATGGCTTTCTCCGGTGGATTTTGGTCGTGAAACAGTGATAATAGGGAGAATTAGATATATGGAATTTCACTTTAGAAAATGCCAAATTAAAATGTTATTATTTTACATTTTATTAAATAATTTTGGTTAATAATTTTAAAAAATAGTTATGAAATAATTATGATATGGCATTGATATATTTGACGTGGATATGACATGTCAAATATATAAAGGAGAGTGAGCTACACACATGGTTGGAGGGGCTTAAAAGTTTCATTTTAATTGAGTTTAAGGGTTCAGATGACAAAGAGGTAAGTAGAAGGGTTCAGAATACAAACTGATACAAGTATAAGGGTTCAGCAGACCATTTCGCCTTTTATTAATTTGGGTGTTATTCTTTTAGGTGTTTCAACTATTTTTACAGTCACATTACTTTATTTTTGTTATTTCATTTAATGGTTGCTTTAATTATTTTAGTCTATTATTAATTGTTAAATATTTATCCACTCGTTTTATTGTTATTTGTGTGAGCTGGACCATGGACCCTTGTCATTGCCTTCTTTCTAATTGTTATTATTATTATGTTATTTTCTTAATGACCAGTTATCATATTTTAAAGCATCTGTTGTATTTTTTTTTATTTCACTGTTACATTTTGTTGTTGCTCCATTAACAATTACTCTGACTAGTTTGATTATCTTGCCCTTTTGTTATTAATTGATATTGAATAGATGTCGAGCTTAATTGATCGATGAAAAAATTATCGTCGATTTCCAAGACCTCCCATGTTAATAAGACGGGTTTTTATTTTGAAGTTATTATTTAATTTATTTATTTTTATTCATATTTATTTAGTACTAACACTTTTACTAAGTGTCTTTACATGTACCCGGAGTTGCTTTCCATTGGAGCTATTCGAATGAAGTTCAATCATATTGTTTATTCATTATTTTGTATATATCGATGTTAGGTAAACTTTAGGCCGTGTCTTATATTATTGTTTTTATTTTATTACTTGTGTATATTGCATGCTTATTATATTTGTATATTTGTTTCTTTTCTCCTCCTCAATTTGAAAAAATGAATTCAGTTGGGATCCACAATTGTGAATTTCGAAGGATGTCTAACAATTTTCCTTCGAAATAACTTGAACCCTTACCTATAATTTAATAGTTTTGTAGATTATTTAATTGGCTTCCTAGTTTTCCTAAAATTAGGTGGCGACTCCTTTAAAACTCTTTTTTTTCTTAAAATTCTTGTATAATTGAATTAATTGATTATTTTTTGAGTTACCGTGACGTTTCTCATTTGAATAAAGTAGGGATGTAAACCGTCATCATAATTACTAGATTGTGTAAATAGTAGACTATTAATAACTATCCTATTAATCATATCAATTATGAGGTAACTTTTCAAACAGACCCTAAAAGTGATTGTGAGGTTCATGTTTTATAACCTCTTTAATGCCTATTTATTCAACTAAAGTTTTGAGTTATTCTTCTGTTGGGTTTTAAAAGGTGTGAATGGAAAATGAAGAGTTGCGATTTTTATGAAGATTTGTGACTTTTATGAAAAGTTGCGACTTTTATGAAGAGTTGTGACTTTTATGAAAAATTGCGACTTTTATGAAAAATTGCGACTTTTATGAAAAGTTGCGACTTTTATGAAAGGTTGTGATCTTTCCGAAAGATTGTGACTTTTCCAAAGGTTTGTGACCTTTCCGGTAAGGCACAATAAGAACCTTTTCACACTACCCTTTGTTTTCTATAAATTGAGGATTTTCCTCTCATTTTAGTAGAACTAATTTCTGGACTTCTTCTTCTACTACTAAGTTTAATATTCTAAGTGTACTTTACTGTCGTTGAGTGGCTCGCTGATACTAGCGTTTTGGGTATCAATACACTGGTGATTGAGATCATTCTATCCTGGGAGGACATATTCCAAATCAAACCTCAGATACTAGAGGGGAATAATTTCCTTAAGGGGACACTGTGCATTCAGTGGGCTTGATCTTCTTTCTGTTTTTCCAGATTCTGGTATGTGTTACAGATTTTAGATTTGTGAATTAATTTATGTTCTTCTGTTCTTCACTGGCTCATTAAACTTTGGTAACTTCGTGTTTCTGCAAAGTTTGTTGGAATCAGTAAGATTCTTTAAACACAGATTGACAACAATTCTTCTTTAAGGAAAAAAATATTTCGTATATTTTTTCTAATCTGTTTCTGATTCTAGTTTTTCTTCTAGTTTTAATTTTCTAGTTGTGAAAATGTTCTTAAACTTTATTGTGTCTTACCAAGTTATTCAAAGTTTTGTTCTAAGTATCTTAGAAATACAAGATGAACAACATCTTCTTCTTGTGAGGTCCATGTTTTAAATCTTCAACGATGTTTCTTCCTTTTAAACAAAATGAAAGTTCTATCGATTCTTTCCAAATGATTATATTAAAAATTAAAACCATATGTTCAGAAATATAAACTATACTTGTAATCTTTTAAAAATATTAGTGTCCTTTGTGATGTTAAAAAATTGACATCTTTGTTGATGCTAAGCTATACTCAAATTTTTGGCAAGCCATTATTGTGTGAAGTTTCATCATGCATTTGGTCATAGATTTTGAAGAAATATTTTACTTTTAAAAGTAATATGATTTATACTCATAAGTTCTAAAAACTATTAAAAATACTCATACATTGGTATTATCATTTTATAATGATCACGTTTGATGAAAAATCAAGACAACAAACACAATTAATATAAATTTGACAAAAGAGGAAGAAAAAAAAAATACCATTGATTTGTATACGAAAAACTTTTATTACTACTTGTAATTGAAAGTGACTTCGGACAAAAAGCTTGGATACAAACTGATAAAATATGTATATAACTGTATAAATTTTGTCAACGAACTAGAATTGAAATTCAGTCCAACACTATAAATGATGGGTGTTTTTATAAAATACAAAATTTTTGGGTAATTTTATTTTTTAAAAGTTTCCAAATAATAGAATTTGACCAAATACTAGTTTCTTTCTAATATTTGAGAATTCGGATTGTTTGCCAAAATATTTTCCAAATAATGACAAGTTGTATTGCCAAATAAGATTTGTCATTTTCTTTTTGAAATATATGGCCAAACAGGTCATATGTAATGACCTGGTCAGTAATTTTTAGAAAGCTTCGTAAATATATCATTTTGCCTCTCCTAATATCGACTTCGGGTCTTTTCTGATTGAGTTTTGAAAATTGGTTTCAAACCTTGAGTTTAAAGTTGAGAATTTTGTAAGTTTTGAGTTTGAAAGGCTTATATTGTTAACAAAGTGATTTTTGGTGTCTATTGGAGTTTCAAGTGTCGGAATGAAGTTCTGTCAATTCCATCTGTCTCAAATTTGAAATATGATATGTGAGAATTATCGATTTCAGATTTGGATTCTTTTTGAGGATTTGAGGTCCTAAGTTGTAAAATTTAAAAAATTTAGCCTTTGGGTTGACTTTGGTCAACATTCGGGATTCAGATGCTTGAGAGGAATTTTGAGCTTTTAATTGGATTCAGGGGAATATTTTAGGCCTAGGTAAGGTCTTGATTGATTTTCAACATCCCGAATATGATGTCCCAAGCTTATTTTAGCCTTTTTAGGCGTTGAATTAGTTTCATATGGTTTTCACGAATGTCAGGTCAAGGAGACCTCGAATTCGTATTTCGACGGTTCTATTGAGTCCGAAACATCGAGTATGATTGATATATATATATATATATATCTGTGTGTGTGTTTGTGGTTTGTGTTATATGGGGTTCCAAACGAATTCCAAGGTTCCTTTTGACCTTTTGAGTATTGATTGATTTTTTGGTATATGATGTTTGTAGTGCTTCGCGTTAGCGATGGGTTGGCCGCTTTCGTAAAAGCGAAGTTAGATCACAAAAGCAAAGGGACAACCCTGACTGAATATCGTGATCGTGAAAAGCAGTTCACTTCCGCGACCTTTGCAAGAGCGAAGCCTGGGTCGTGACACCAAAAATCCCTTTTTATATGAGTTTCAATTTTACAAACATGTGTTTGCTTTTGCGACATGTGTGAGGGGTTTATATTTGAAAATTTCAGGGTTAAGCTTGATTTCCCATTTTTGAGCTTGGATAACCCTTGGAGGCAATTTTTGTAAGGATTTCTTGTACAAATTCATTTGGGTAAGATTTTATGATCCTAAAACTTCATTTCTCTTTGATTATTTATGAATTCGAACATCAAAATTTTTGGATTTTGATTGTTAAATGACAAAGTTTTTCAAGAACTCAGATGCTTAACTAAAATGAAGTTTGAATTGATTTTGAGTCCTTTGTAGAAATGGTTTTCACCAATGAGTTCCTAAGCCTTGAGTATTGTTTTCAAGTATTAATTTTTTTAGATTTAAACCTTATTTTTGGAATTGGCTTTTGAGTTGATTAAACAATTTTTCAAAGAAATTGATGTGAGTGTTGTTGTTTTCAGAGATTTATTATGAATACATGATTGTTATAGACTGTGTGTGACTTTGGACATTGATTAGAAGGGGAAGACTCAACTCTTGGAGTGATTAATTGATTGCATTAAGGCAAGTGATCTCCAAAACTTTGTATTCTAGTAGAATATATGTATTCCCTTCATTGTTTGTGTGTTGGGAGTAATGGGGATGAGGTTAAGGGTTAATTGTCCACTTGATAAATCTTAATGAATAAAATTAGGTTGAAATGAAAAGGCTATGTGATGATTATGATGATGCAAGTTGCCTTATTGTGACCTTTATTTATTGATTGATAAAATGCTTAATAGCATGGATATGTGGACTTGAATTGCATGAATTGTTGTCTCTCCCATGTGATGTGATATTGCTTATGTGCATTGATTATTGAACAACGTGATGAGACATGTGAGATTCATGATGTCATGGTCATTATCGGCAAGTGTTTATGATGCCAAGGTCATTGTCGGCGAGTGCTATAATATCAAGGTCAATTTCGGCAAGTGTTTGTGATGCCAAGGTCATTTTCGGCTAGTGAATTGATACAAAGTCGATGGACAATGGTTGTGGCTAGTGATTTAATATAAAATCAATGAGAAAGTGTTCTGGCTAGTGATTTTATATAAAGTCAATGGAAAATGGGACTGATATTGTGCCGATGGAAAATGGTTCCGGCGAGAGATTGATTATTGTGATTTGTTGCATTTTGATGCTTATGTGTGACTTGCTTATTAATTGTGATTGATGCACTTGTTATGTGTGATTGATCTACTTGACATTGTGATTGACTTACTTGATTCGTTTGGTTATTGAATTATGACTATTGAACTATGAATATTGAGCCTTGTGATTGGTCTTCTTCTCTTACTTCCCGAGGCATGTCAAAGGACTATTGAGAGGTAGCTTCTTGTCATCCCGGCAGACCCTCTCTTGCTTTTCTTTATACTTTGTTCTACTTGAGAAACAAAGACTGAGACTTGTACTTATTTCTTAATTCTGCACTCTATGTATTTAGTGGCTTGTACACATGACAACAAGATTTTAGGGGTTTTAGTAGAAAGAATAAGTAGTCTTCTTTATCTTGTTCTTGCTTTATCTTTCCAGTTTTCTTTCATTTTGTTGGGTTGAGGCTGACTGTCTAGATGGGAATAGACAAGTACCATTATGTCCATTTTTGGATCGTGACAAATAGTATCAAAGCCTAGGTTCATAAGTCTCACGTGTGTACAAGCCAAGTCTAAGAAGAGTCTTAGGGATCGGTATGGAGACGTCTGTACTTATCTTTGAGAAGATATGAAGACTGCTAGAAAACTTCCTTTAGTTCATTCTTTCTTATCATAAGTGGTTACCTTATTTAGTGGTGAGTTGTTGCGTGTTATTTTGGTAGATACAGAGGACTACAACTTCTATTTCTAGTGGTAGAGGAGAGGCAGTCCCTGAGCCTCGTATTGAGACCCCAGTTAGGGGTAGAGGTTAGGCCTGAGCTAGAGTCCATTCTCGTGGGTAGCACCGATTAGAGGTCTTATTCGTGAAGCGACACCAACTAAAAGTAGAGCTAGAGAGTCTTCTCCTGAGCCACTTGTTGAGGTTGTTGAGGACTAGGTTCCTCTTGAGTTTGGAGCTCCTTTGTTTTAGGAGACTCTGTTGAAGATGCAAGGTGTGTTAGAGAACCTCTCTCAAGGTAGTGCGACATGTACTTCATAGGGTGCTCAAACGAGGGTATGGGCACATACCCCAAGTCAGCAACACACTTCAGGTATTCATGATCAGGTGGGCCATCCACCAATGATTCCTACACCGTTGATTGGTTCCCAGATTTCTCCTGAGGTTATTCTGACAACGACTGATCATCAATGTTATGAGAGGTTTCAGAAGATGAAACCACTTCATTTTCTGGGTGGTAAGAGTGAGGATGCTTATGAGTTCTTGATTTTGTGCCATAAGATGCTTGAGGCAGTGGATATGGTAGATGCTCGTGGTGTCCGATATGTTGCACTTCAGCTTCGTGGATGCGCGAAAAAGTGATGGAGGAATTTTGTGAGGTCTAGACAAGTTGGATCTCCCCCGATAGAGTGTGATGTGTTCTATAGTGCTTTCTAGGACTGCTTCATTACTTGGAGTGTGAGGGAGGAGAGTCGACTGAGGTTTGAGAGCTTGACTTAACGTAGTTTGACTGTGATTGAGTATGAGGCCCATTTCTATGAGCTTTCTAGGCATGCTATGGTTGTTGTTACATATCAGGCAGAAAGAGTTCATATGTTTGGGAGAGGGTTGACTTTCTCTATTAGGTCTTATGTGTTCAAAGTAGCCAGAGAGGAGGATTCCTTCTAGTCTATTGTGAGCACCTCCAAGGAGGCAAAATTGATGGTTTTAGAAGAGTTTGGGGAGCCCAAGTGGGCCCGATCATCTAATTAGTTTTTTGGTTCCCTATCTGGAGGCAGGGTTTTGCATAAAGGTAGCAGGTCCTTTCAATGCCATGGGCCGGTTCATGTATCTATGCCAGCAGCTGACAGTGGGCAGTCAGCCCAAAGATCTCATGGTTCTGGCCAAGGTAGCCATGGTACTTCGTCTTGCTTGCATTAACAACTATCTGTGTTGAGGTGTTGTTTTACTTCTGGGGATCCGGTTCATCTGATGTGATTATGTTATCTACAAACTCATTCAGGACCCTAGCGTTCTTATATAGCTGCTCCAGCTAGAGATTCAATGCCTCCGGCCAGGGGTCGAGGCAAAGGTTAGTCTGGTAGAGGTGACAAGACTTCTGGTAGGGGTGCTCTAGCTCCACAGGGTGGAGGTAGAAGTTCTACTCAAACTGCAGGAAGCCGTGAGGTCTAATTTTATGCTTTTCTATGGAGGCTAGAGGTTGAGATAACTGATGTTGTGATCACATGTATCGTCCTAGTTTGCCATCAACCTGCATTTGTATTGTTTGATTTGGGGTCTACTTTCTCATATGTGTTTACCTATTTTGCTCCTGAGTTTGATATGATGTCTGATTGAATGCTTGCGCCTATTCATGTTTCTACACTAGTGGGTGAGTTCTTAGTGGTGGATCAAGTGTATCGATCTTGTCTTGTTTCTTTTTCCCGGTATGATACTTGGGTAGATTTGATCATTCTGTGGATGGTAGACTTTGATATTATTTTAGGTATTGATTTGGTTTCTCCGCATCATGCTTCTCTTGATTGTTATGCTAAGACTGTGAACTTAGAGATGTCAGTCCGGTGCTAATGATTCTTACCCTAGCAAAGTTATCACCTTCATTCGATCTCAGAGATTGATTGATAGAGGTTGTTTTTCCTATTTTGCTTACATTTGGGATACTAGTTGAGACACATCCCATGGATTATGACCCCATGGTTTGAGAATTTTTGGATGTGTTTCCTACTAATCTTCCAAGTGTTCCTTCGGACATGGATATTGACTTTGCCATTGACTTGGAGTCGGGCACCAATCTCATCTATATTCATCCTTATCGTATGGCCCCAACTGAGTTGAAGGAATTGAAGTGATGTAATGCCTCTTAAGATTGTAACATTTAAAATAGCAAGTTTATGTTTGAAAAGTCGATCTATCGTAATTTACGCCAATCTTGATTGAGATAAATGGATGATAATAGAAATTAGGTGGTTATACTAAGAAATAAATATATTAAGACACTTGAATTCATAGATGGAAGTAAGAGGCCGAGGGGTACCTCAAAACAAAAAGATTTATGTGAGTGATTTATTATAAGGAAGTTTTGATATGATATTATTTATGTACTGACTTGAGAGGTGTATATATACAAATCCATAAAGAGTTATGACGTCTAGAGAATATCAAATCGAAGGTCTATGAGTCTAGTTTCCAACACATAAAACCGTTCGTCAAAATGACATCAGAGCAGAGAGTTATGACCTTTTCACCGCAGACTGTTTGGGAAAACCAGGTCACAAATTTGGGTCGGATTTGGCCGCCTTTAAAAAGTATTTTTTGACTTTTAAAAAGATAACCATAACATTTTCTCAAAGGAAAAAAGTCCAGCAGCCATGAAAGATCCTCCAAGACCTTTGAGGTAAGAAAACACCTCCTTTTAGCTTGATTTTTCATACGCTCATGTTCAGAGAAATGTTTTCCTTGTCGCAAGCTTTGTTTTGTGCTATTTCTTATCATTTTTCATTATGGTTGAAGTATTTTCATGTTTAATATAGGTTTTAAGTTGTATATATGGTTGAGCTACTTTGAGGTAAGGTTTCACACCTATTTTGCTTAGAAAATAATGACTGAATGTTTGAAATCAACTCCTACGACCTTGACTTTGATTTGGTGTTTTGTTCTTAAGGTTGTGGATTTGGTATGGTGTTGGACCCTTGTGGCAGATTGTTGTGCTGAAAAAATGGAATATTTTTGGTTAAGGTAAGTTTTCTTCAATCACCTCCCTCGTGTTTTTACTTTTATTTTGTCGTTTCATCGGATTTGAACCACGAGGAGTGTTAGAGTGTCGTGGTTCCATCCAGCCTTGTTGTATTTTTTGAGTTGTTTAGATGTGGATATGATGATATTGAATTTATGGAGGGATGTGATATTTGTACGCCACTTTTAGATGTTGCGTACGGAGGATAATCAATTGAACAATGTGACGTGCGCCTTGTTATATTTCCTCGGGAGCTTGCTATTCTTGTGAGATGTTAATAGACTCGTGTAGTTGTTAACAACTACTGGTTATTTTGATATTGTGACTTTTTTTGTTGATTTAAACGTGGTCTGGTCGTACTGATGACCTTAACGCCTTATCGATTGGTTTTGGCTCATTTTTGCACCATGGTTGATTCTCGCATTATTGCATTACTTTTAGTTGACCAAGCTTCATAGAGACGCCTTTTGGGGTTTGGTTGAAAGGTATGTTAAGGCTATTATTTCTCTTTTGTCATTATCCTAAATGCCTAAGCTTATTATGACCGATGTATTATCATTCTCTACCTTGTAGCCTTGTCTTATTGAGTTGGCTACCGCCTTATGATATAATGTCTATTGACGACACTTTACTATTGTTGTGATATTTTATCTTTTTGCTGTCACGTATGAGCTTGTTTTGGCCTCAACAGACACTGACATTGTAGGGTTCTTGAGCACACAAATTTATTGTTATATACCAAGCCTATGGGCCAGGTAGACCGAGGCTACGGGCCGGGTGGACCGAGCCTATGGGTTGGGTAGACTGAGCTTACGGGTCGGGTAGGTTGTACCTACATGGCAGCATATATGTATTGTACCATAGAGCATCTTATTTACATTGATTCATGGTACATCTGCATTCAGATAGTTCATATCAGATAATTATTGGAATCATGGTAAGGGGGATAGTATTTAACGACTGTTTGTTCTCATTAGGATTTATAGGGATTGTGTGTTGTTTGTACTTCTGTTTCACCCCTCCCCTTTCCATTCAGTACTTATACTTTAGTTTCAACTTTTAGCTTACCTCTCATGCTTGGTACTTTTTTTTACTGACACCCTTTGCTTGGGGGCGCTGCATCCATGCATGCAGGTCCTGAGTGACCTGAAGACAGACTTGCTGAGTAGCACATCTGCCTATCCAACATATTAGTTGACTCTTTTCTTCTAGGGGTTGTTAGAGTCCCAGAGATTTTTTTATTTTATTTTTTAAAGATTTTGGGTAGGTCGGGGGCCGTGTCCCGTCAAAGTGTTATATTTTTAGAGGCTTGCAGACTAGTGTTTTGGATTGTATAGCCACGTAATTGGCCATATTGTCTTTGCCTTCTAGTTGACTGATGTTTGGTAGCTGTTTGACATATTTTTTAGATATATATTTGTTTTCAACTTCTTTATAGAGATCATGGCGGCTTTGATGGCCCACATAACATTTATGCTTTCCTAGATACCATGGTGGCCTCGACGACCCAAACAAGCTTCTATGCTACTTGGTTATTGCTTTATATAAACTGTTGGTAGTAGTTGTGTTCATTGTAGAGTTGTTTGCAGGGGCCTTGTCGGCCGAGGCTTATTTTTAAGTTGAGATATACTTGTTTGTTTTCTTTACTGTGTGTGGCTGCCATGCACCATTAGCAAGTGGTTCATCAGGGTCAACTCAGGCCTAAGTTTTTGGCATTAGGTGCTAGTTGCACACCTCCGAGTTTGGGGTGTGACAAGAGCAACGTCATATCTTAAGGAGTCTGTAAATCGTGTCAAGTAGAGTCTTGTTTCTAAATGTGTTGTGTACCACATTCTATAAGCAAGAAACTACAAACGTTAGGAAAGTTACCTTGCTTTCACTCAAATCCTGCTATAGAGCTAAGTAATATGGGTCGAATTCTTTAAATTGCGATTGTTAATTACCTAGACTTCTCAGAGATCCAGGCTCCACATTGTCGTATGTTAGTCCTTTTATTGTTGGGAAGTTTTCCATAGTATCAGAATCATTGTGATGACCTTTTGATGTACCTACCCTAGTTAGAGACACTATTATTGCCAAGAAGGTTTGCCGAGGTTGTGTAGTAGAGATTGGTTGTTGTCAGGCCTTACTAGATTTGATAGAGCTAGAGATAATGGACTTTGATATTATTATGGGTATGGATTGACTGGCACCTTGTTATGCAAATGTAGACTGTCGAGCAGATATTGTAAGGTTCCACTCACGAGTTTGAGACTGAAAGGGTAATTCAATGACACTGAAAGGTAGGTTTATTTCATATATTTGGGAATGGACCTGATTGCTAAAGGTTGTATTTTTCACATTATTAGAGTTCATGATGTTGTCCTAGTGCCATCGATCTTACCGTCTTTTCTATGGTTAATGAATTTACATATGTTGTTCCAAGTGACTTACCTGGTATTCCCCTAGAACAGGAGAATAAATTTTCTATTGGTACATTACCAGATGTCTAACTGATATCAATTCCCTCAAAGAAAATGGAACTAATAGAATGAAAATAATTGATGGAGCAGCAAACAAAAAACTAGTTAGATAAGGGCTTCATCAAGCCAAGTGCTTCGACATGGGGTGTACTAGTACTGTTTGTGTGGAAGAAATATTGTTCATTGTGTATATGTATAGACTACCAACAACTGAATATAGTGACTATAAAGATAAAAATACCCGCTACCAAAAATTGATGACTTGTTTGACTAGCTACAAAGTGCCTGATGTTTCACAAAAATTGATTTACGTTCAGGGTACGATCAGTGAGGGTTCAAGAGAGTGATATTCCAAAGACAACTTCCCAAACTAGATATGGTCGTTTTGAGTTTCTTGTGATGTCTTTCGGGTTGATGAATGCCCCATCAGTGTTTATGAACCAAGTGAATAGCATATACATGTCATTCTTATAGTTTTTTGTGATTGTGTTTATCGATGATAAACTCAAGTATTCACAATTAGAGTCGGAGCGTAAAGACAATATCTGAATGGTGCTTCAAGTACTCAAAGAAAAAAAGTATGCTAAGCTCTCGAAGTGTGAGTTCTGGCTACATTTTGTGGCCTTTTTGGGCCATATTGTATCAGATGCACAAATTAATATGTTGAAGATTGAGGCCGTAAGTTCTTGGTCTAGACCCACATCCTCAATAGAGATTTGTAGCCTTCAGGGGTTAGCAAACTATTGTATGGGGTTCATAGAGGGATACACTTTACTATTAGCACCTTTCACTAAGCTAACTAAGTAAATAGCTAAGTTTCAGTGAACCACAATATCTGATTAGACCTTTTAAGAGCTGAAAGACATATTGAGTTCAATGCCAGTTTTGACCTTACCAGAGGGTCCAGAGGGCTATGTGGTATATTGTGATTCTTCAGGCATCAGGTTGGGTTGTGTTGTGATGCAAAATTATAAGGAAATTACTTATTCTTCTAGACAACTAATGAAGCACAAGAAAAACTACCCGAACCATGATTTAGAGTTCGCCACAGTTATTCATGCCTAGAAGATTTGGAGGGATTACTTATATAGTGTGCATGCTGATCTCTATACATATTATAAAAGCCTCTTGTATATTTTTAGGCAAATTGAGTTGAATCAATGACAATGCTGATGGCTTAGGTTGCCAAAAGATTATGATGTGGACATCTTGTACCATCCAATGAAGGCGAATGTAGTAGCGGATGCCCTATATCATAAATCTATGGGCAGCTTATCATATTTGGGAGTGGAGAAGTGGAAGATAGCCTAAGAACTTCATCGACTAGCTAACTTGGGGGTGAGGTTGTTAGATTTTGATGAAAGGGTCACAATTTTGGGTAAAACCATATTATCTCTGGTTGTGGAGGTGACAACACAACAACATGAGGATCCCATCTTCGAGTATCTCAAGGACAAGGCTAAGCAACATGAATTTTTAGCCTTTAATATAGCTGAAGATGAAATCCTTAGATATGTACATCGATTGTGAGTTCCAGATGTTGCAGGTCTTCGACAGTAGACAATGGTAGAAGCACACTATTCTCGATATTTTATTCACAGAGGTTTTATGAAGATGTATCATGATATCAAAGAGATTTATTGGTGGCCTAGGATGAAGAAAGGTATTGTTGAGTTCGTGCATAATGTCCTAACTGGTGACCCAATGGGATGACTTAAGAGATACCCATTCCATTGTGGAAGTGGGAGGCAATAAATATGGACTTTGTTACATGTTTTAAAATGCTCTCGACGAAATCTTGATTTTATTTGGGTAATTATTAATAGGTTGAGAAAATCAACCCATTTCTTGTTGGTCAGGACCACATTTTCAGCTGTGGATTATGCAGGGCTATATAGTAGAGAGATTATTAAATTGTGTTGTGTCCCTATATCGATTATTTCTAAGAGAGGGTCATAAGTTAGAACACATTTTTGGAAATATTTCTAGAACAGTCTGGAGACGTAGGTAAACCTTAATACCACATTTTATCCTCGTACTTACGACCAAACGGAGCATACTATCCATACGATCTAGGATGTGTTACGTGCGTATGTGCTAGATTTGAAAGGAAATTAGGCTAATCATTTGCCAGTTACCAAGTTTGCTTATAATAGTAGCTATCATTCCAGCACAGGTTGGTTCCATATGAGGCTTATATAAGAGAAATGTAGATCCCCTCTTGGTTGGTTTGAAGTTTGAGAATCTGGGTTGTACGGACAAGATTTAGAGCATCAGGACATGAAACATGTTAAGTTAATTAGAGATAGTTGTTGTTGACATCTCAGATCTGTCAAAAATCATATACATATATTAGGAGATGAGACTTAGTATTTAGAGGTTGATGATTGGGTCATTCTAAAAGTTTCACCTATGACGGGCATAATGAAATTCAATAGAAAAGGAAAGTTTAGCCCTAGATACATTGGGCCTTACCACATTTTGCGACAGATAAGCCGAGTTTCCTACGAGCTAAAATTTCCTCAAGAATTAGAGACAATACACCTAGTGTTTAATTTTCTATGTTACGGAAGTTATTGGATATCAAACATATATAGTGCATACACCATATATTTAGATGTAAGAAGAGCTATCACATATATTCAAATGTCAGAGAAGCTATCTTATGAAGAAGTCTCTATTGCCAAAAAACATTGTGAAATTTCTATAAAATAAAGTTTTATGGAAGATACATAAGGTGTAAAAGGAGGATGTGGGATGCTGAAGAGGACATCGAATCTAGATATCCCCACCTGTTCATTTCTTCAGGTGTTTTGCAAGATAGATAGAGAATAGACCCGCATTTGAGTGTTTGATGTACGTTGCATGTTTTTATACCAGTTCCTATGTTGTTTTATATGATTCCATGCATATTATCATCATTCGAGAACGAATGTTCCCAAGGGGGAAAGATATATTTCCCCTTAAGATTGTAACATTTAAAATAGCAAGTTATGTTTGACAAGTCGATCTATTGTAATTTACGCCAACACTGATTGAGATAAAGGAAGAATAATGGAAATTAGGTGGTGATATACCGTGAGTTTACGGTATTTCTAATACATTTCACTTACAAGTTGTGTGTGTCTAGGGCCTTGTTGTATTGGTTTTTATGTGTTTTTATCATATTTTGCAGGAAAAATGTTTAGGCGCGGAAGTAAAGAGACAGCTGAAAGGGATGCAGAAAAGGGCATCTACGGAGTGATCTACGGACCGTAGGTCTATTGACGCTCCGTAGATGGTGGCCGTAGATCAGCAGCCAGGGCATGGAGGCAAATCAGGGAAATCTGACCAAATGTGGAACCACGGTGCCCATTTGACGGTCCGTAGATGGATCTACGGACCGTACTGTCAATCCGTAGATGGTGACTGAAAGGGTTCCAGTACCTGATTTTTGAAGATTCCAAGTATGGAGCTACGGAAGAGGATTG
>JAJOOO010006532.1:0-15592 GCA_029582685.1 Solanum piurae | reverse complement strand
ATTAGGAATGTAATCTCAAATGGATTTGAAACTCAATACTTAAGACTTAGGACATAGAGATATTACTCTTCTCATAGATACTCAACTTATGGAGTTCAAGCAAAATTTATGGGCATGAACGACTTGACTCGAAGATCTACAAACTACTTGGAACTCATGTATACGACTCTTCTCTTTCTCTGACTTACTTCCTCAAAACTTAGTTCAAATCGATAGTTGATCTCATAGGATTCACAATTGAACTCAAAGGCTTTCTTGAAACTCCACTCTTAACTCTCTCTTGAATGTGAGTTATGAATTCAAGAGTTATGGTGCATGATAAGAAAGATCTCATGATGACAATGTGGTAGACTGATGAATACATTATTCTTACTCGTATACTCACTTGCTCGAGTCTTGAAACAAGTTACTAGATATTGTAGAAGACTCCTCAAAAAGACTCAAAGGAACTTTCTTAGAATGTTCGAAAGAATTCTCAAAACTTAACTCTCAACTCTACCTTGAAGTTGAATTATGAATTCAAGGTTATGATCATGTTATGAATGATTTCTAGGTGTTTAGAAGTAGCTTAGAGTAGTTAGAATCGAAAAGGAGTGAAGGTGCACTTTAAACGACCTCAAACGGGGCAACCGACGACAAACTGGGTGGGGCAGACGACCCTGGCGCTATGGGTGGCGCGGGCTCTAGCCCCTAAACTTCAGAGGTGGGTTTGGGGTGCTCTGGCAGCCGCATCGCGCCAGGCCCCAACCCAGAAAATTCAGCAAGTTTCCTTGCTCGTTTTCTCTCCCTATTTCGCCTAAAATCGAACGGTTTCTTCCCCAATCACTTGGATTCGATTACTTAACTTAATTACACTCTAATCTACTGAAATCAACACTCAAGATACTCAATTTCATCTCAAGAAATCGTCAAACAACCCAACACAACAAGATTTAGAATGAACCTCAAGAACACCTATCAAGAACTCATCAAGAACTCTAATCTTTCAATTTCAAGAATGAAATTTCACTGAAAATAACATGATTTGCGTGTGGGTGAACAAACCCAACACTATGGAAGCTTACATACTTCTTAGGGATTAAACCCATGGCGAAAATCCGCTACAACACGCAAGAATCTCGACGAACGCTTGATCCTCTCCTCTTTTATCTTCTTTTCTCTTATTGAACTCTCAACTAAAACCCTAGATGTATTTTAGAATTATAAAACTGAACCTTAATAGGATTAGACCCTTAAAACCTTACTAAAAATGAATTAAATCTGATTTGGTAAGGAAAAGACCAAACTACCTCTTACTATTTCCGGCTAACTTTCCTTAACTGGACAGCCTAATTTCAAAAGGTCATATCTCACTCATCCGACCTCAAAATTGAGCAAACTCGGTGGCGTTGGAAAAATAATTCAAAGATCTTCCCTACGGTATTTGTTAGCACACCTAACTCATCCTGAGCTAGGAGTTATGATCATTTGAAGTCGACCCAAAACTCATACTTAGCTTAACTTGCAAAGTTTCAGATTTTGCTATTTCCAATACGATTCTTTTTGGAACTCAAGGTGCTACGTTTAATGACCTTAACACTTAAGAAATTTTTAATTCCTTGGTAAAATCTCACTCACTACGAAGAACAGTTCGAGTCTTAGTTCGAAAAATTTTATGGGGTGTTACAGTATGTTTCTCAAACTAATAAGTGATAGTTTAGATATGAAATTCACATTCTCAATTGTTTAGGTATGAAACTAAAAAAAAAAAAAAGGGAACAATATAGGTGTGTTTTGACATTTATCTCATTTTTATTTGATTTTTTGATTTTTCATTTTGAAAAAGTGTATCAAACACCGAATCAAATTAATTTGATTTGTTTTTTTTTTTCAACTTTAATTTAATGTTTTTAAAATAATTTTTTCAATGTAAATAAAAAATAAAATAAGCATCAAATCGTTAAAGTATAAGATCAAATTTTTATACTTTTTGACCAAACTATTTGTTTTTTTTAAAAATATATATATATTTTTCCTAGAAACATACATTTTTATAGACCAAACATACATTAATTGGATGCAAATTCGATTCTTATAGAAAGGTTCATTAACCAAAAAAAAGTACTTATAGAGACCAAACATACATTACAGTAAAACCTTTATAAATTAATATAAGTGGGACCATGAAATTTTATTATTTTATAGAGATATTATTTAATCGATAAATTAATATTTATTAATTTAAAGAATGATTTGAGATTTAATGAAGGTTAATTTTGATTATATCAAAATCATTGTATCTTACTAATTTATGTATCATATTTATTGATTTCACATAAAAAAATATTATACATAAAGTACAACGAATACATTAAAATCATTATATCTTACTAATTTATGTATCATATTTATTGAATTGGCACTATCGTGTAAACAAAAGAGCATGGATGACAAGTGTGCTTTTTGATGAATATATTCATTGATTTGATCACAAAATGCATGGTAGACGAGTTTTGTTTATGGTAGATAATTGTCAAGCCCATAATAGAAATACTGAAGGACTACAAAATGTTGAATTATTTTTCTTGCCACCCAACATGACATCTAAAATTCAACCTTGTGATGCTGAGATAATAAGAGCTTTGAAGATGTATTATCGTAACAGATTTTATCGTAGGATATTAGAAGGCTATGAAGTGGGACAAACTGATCCAGCAAAGATTAATGTTTTGGATGCTATCAATTTTGTGATCCCTTCTTGGACAACAAATGTTCAGCAAGAGACAATAGTAAATTGTTTTCGACACTGTAAAATTCGTTCCGGGGATGCAATCTAAGAGAATTTGAACGAACCAACTTGTGAAAACGTCATTCATAAACTTGAGCTCATGATTAATGATCTCGTTTACCACAATAAAATGGAAGTCAATAACTTGTTGGATTATCCGGGTGAAAGTGATACATGTTCAGCGATTCAGAGCTTAGAAGAAATTGTGGATACCATCGGAAAAAGCAATGTTGATGATGATACTATACCTTTGAAACCACTTACGCGTAAGGAAGCACTTATCGCATCTAGAACTCTTCACAATTTTATGGTGTAGTTCGAAAAGACAACACCGGAGCTCTTTGATGAAATAAGAAAAGTTAGATCGGAGCTTCAACTAGATTTAAATTTTAGGAAAAAACAGAACACAATAGAATCATATTTCACTAAATTGTCTTACATATATTTGTACTTTTAAAGAATTATTAATTTATGATATTAATGGCACCATATATTTATATAGGGGTCTTCTGAAAATATATTATCTTATATATTATCTTATCGAAATTGGTGATATTTTCCATTGGCCCAAGTCGAGACCGAAGAAAAATATTACTTTAGAGAGATTATTAATTACCGAGTATTAATTTATAGAGGTTTTACTGTAATTAGAAGCTACCCTTCTCATATTCGATGCAATTTCGATTTCTTTAAAAATTATGAATTAATTTATGATAATTAAAGAGTAAAGAGAGTAATAAAAATGGACCAAAAAGTTTTGAGCTAAAGTTAAATATAATTCAGATTTTAAAAGAAATCATTTTAAAAAATAGTTTTTCAGTGCACCAAAAAATCGAGATATTTACACCGAACACTATATCAAAAAATAAATAAATTGAAATCGAATTGAAGAATTGAAAAATCGCACCAAATTAGTTTGATCAGTCCGATTTTTCAACTTTTTGATATGTATGCCTATCCCTAGGTGGCAGGATTGATATGTATGACTTTACCGTTTAAATATTTGAATCTCAAACTAATTTGAATGTTAAGATATTAGTATTAAAATTTAAATAATAAATGAGTGAAATAATTTATTTTTTGGACATCCGAATATATAAAACTTTGTCTTTATTAAATATAATATAATTAATTTAATATTATATCGATAAAATATTTTTAAGAAATTATCGGGGTTGTTGATGAAAGTGATAACTAGATATGATGATTGAAAACTAAAATAATGATATTGTGAGTAATAGTTAGTGATAATGGTGATCGACACTAATGTTGGCTAGTGATAGTTGATGGCGTGGATGATTGTAATAGTAATGAATGATGATGATGGTTGATGATATATAATAACGACGGTTAAGTCATCTACGGTCCTCTAAAGTTGTCTGTATAATTCACTTAGACACCTCAACTATGACTAGTACCTATTAGACACTCTAATATTAAGGAATATGTACTTATTGAACACAAAACAATAATAAAGTTTTTAAAATGTGGTGTGTGTAATTCACGCACATGTCTTGAAAAAGTAACCAATAAGACTTCAACATGTGGCACATGGGCCCAATCTAATGAATTTTTATTTATTTTTAATTCCAATCTTTAATAATTCAATAAATTGATTAACAAAAAGAAAGAAAAAAAGTTTCCTCCCCCCACCCCGCACAGGAACCCACCCACCTTTCTTCTTCTTTCCCTAACGTCGGCACCTCCTGCGGCAACAACAACAAAAAAAAGGAAAAAATCAAATCTCTCCCCACCCATCTAATTATTTACCCTTTCTTCTTCTTCTTCATCCATTGTACTCCACTATTTTCTCTTCCTCCGAATAGATTAACTTTTGTTTTTCTTCTTATAATAAATTATGAGCTATGGAAATTAAGTCAAATACAAATAATGAAATAAATTATGAAGCATGATAGATTAATGGAGTGATTATTGTGATTTTTGTGAAAAATAAGTTGACTTGATAAATTATTTTGAAATCGACGACGAAGAGAAATCGTAAGGATTCAAATGAATTATATCAAATTTTCTGATATTATTTTATAACTTTAATGGCTGGTGATGTTTGTTGATCGAAGTGATCGGAAATAGAGATGGACGGAAGTTGCCTTTATAACTCTGATGTTTGATTATTATTTTTCATTCTTGCAAATTCGATTAGCACTTAGCAGATTCAATTTTTTTTTTTTAAAAATAAAAATGAAGAACCAAAACAGAGTTTAAAATGATTAAAATGGGGCGAAGAAGAAGACAGTTGCTGGTATAGCCTACGGGGGTGGGGGTGGGGTGGATTTGTTTTCTTTTTGGATATTATAAGACATCATTTTGAATAAAAGTTTATTTTTAGTTATTTTAATTAATGCAATGCCAAGTGTCATAAGAAGGAAAAAAGGTACAAGTTTATTATTAATAAAAAAAATATATAAAAAAGTTTGGGACCTGTTCACGCGCTTCAATGTAGTGAGATGCACTTATTTTGCCACATCAGCATTTTGTGCTTAATAGACACATGTTTTAAATAATTTAGGTGTTCAATAGGTACAAATCATAGTTGAGATATTTAAGTGAATTATGAGGACAACTTTAGGGGGCTGCAGTTGACTTAAGCCAAGACTAATTATAGTCCTTCAAGAATGATTTGTGATTATTGTTATGGTGGTAACTAACAATAATTATGTAAATAATGACTAGTGCTAATGAGGATGGATTATAGTGATTTGTAATGGTGATTATTGGGATGACTTTGATAGCGGTTGATAATGATGGGTGACAACAATAATGATGATGATGGGTTATGAACGGATGAAGTTGGAGAACTGCATTTTGTAAAACTTTTGAATAGATATTTTTAATGAAATTTTGTTATAGATTTTAATATTCAGATTTAATCATATTAAGTGAGTGATTAAGATTTAAATGTAAAAACAAATAAACTCGTGGAAATGCATATGATAATTGACTTCGAGTGTAATTATCTTCTCCCTCCCCGGGAGTTTCACCTTTACTTCCAGGGGCGGACCCACGTGTTGTCCAGGGGGTTCACCCGAACCCCCTCGATAAAAAATTACACTGTATATATAAGATGAATTTTCTGGATTTATGTGGATATATATATTTTGAACCCCCTCAATGACAAGGTGAAGGAGATAGCCCAGCGGTAGTTCCCTTCAATATTAAGCTTGACGTCCAGTGATCGATTCCCTGGGTTAGCGTTATTTTTTTTAGTTTTTTACTTTCAGTTTTTTTTTTTTTTTTTAGTTCCAGATCCTTTTTTTAGTTTTTCTTAGTTTTTGTTTTAATAAAAAGTGCTAAAATGTGGTGTTAAACCCAAAAAATTCAAGGGTCCATACTCTCATTCCTAAAAGTTAATAACTTTTTCACTTTCCAAATCCCAAAATCACTTTCTTGTTCTTCCCAACACTCAAAACTCAAATATTAAAATCATCTCCCATAATATTCTATTGTTGATTTGACATATTTTAAAGGGCTAACTTTTTGTTTCACTGTAATCACTTATGTTAGTTTCGGATTTCTTGTAACGAAACTAACTTTTTGTACCTATATACTATATACTACTTCCTAGGAAAAAAAATTGTTAGCTTATTTACACGTTTATACTTTTATTTTTCGAACCCCCTGAACGAGAATCCTGGGTCCGCCACTGTTTACTTCCTTGGAGACTTGAACTCACATCTTTAAGATTAAAAGTGAAAAGTATTTATCATCCGAGCAACTCCTTCTCGTTAATAAATAAAAATCAGATATAATTAGGAGAAGATAATTACAGTTTCCAAGTGGACCGATAGTTGGAGTGGAGGTGAGAATTGCGGATTATTATAAAGTTACTTTAGTTTCTTCAGTTTTGTTTTTATTTTCTTTTTCAATTTTGTATTTTATTTCTATTATTTTAATATTTTTTTAAAATATTTTTTTTCATTTTATGTTATTTATCTTTCATTTACTTTCATCTAATTTTCCAATCAACAATGAGATTCTACTTTAATTCATACATTAGAGTAAATAAATTTTGAAAAAATACGATTAATTACATGAGATTCAAGAGGCAAATGATTGGAAAATTAGATGAAAGTAAATGAAAGATAATATTGTTAGGGTTTTGCCCTGATTTTCTTACCTTATTTGAAGTTTATATTTTCCTAAAAGAAAAGACAAAACATTACCATAAATGTTTTTACTTTTCCGGAAAGGAAAATATAATATTCTTCTATATTTGGTTTATTCTTTCCTTAGAGGAAAAATTTGGAGATCTATAAATTGAAGATCCCTATTCACATAGCATAACACAATAGAATCCACAATGTAGTCGTTTAAGAGTTTTGTTTATGGGGAGATTTTCTCTCTACAATTTTTATGTTTTTTATTAGTTTTTAATTATGTAGGCCAATTGGTCATATCATATAATAATATATTTCTTTTAGTATAGTTTTATGTGTCATCTAATTTATCAACTATATGATTTGCAAATTATAAGCTTCCGCATGACGCCCTAATCGCCTCCATAACCCAACAATATTTTCCTTTTCTTTTAAATTATATTTACTTAAGTTATGTTAAAATTTGACATAAGAGTCTTTTGTTATTTATTTATTTTAAATTTTAAATTCATACTATATTTTTTATTTCAATTTATTTGCTTTAGTAGTATTGATTTTTTTTTTAATTTTAAATTTATGCTATATTTTTCTTAAAATTTATTTGTTTTAATAGTATTGACTCTTTCGATGTGTCCGATAACAGATAAAGCTCGAAGGTTGTTCCCGTCCCTATTGGGGGAGATGTCAACCATCTCTCCTTTCTTCAAACATATTTACTTTTTAGATAAAATTGATAAATTATCTTTTTATCAAATATTTGAATAATTTTGTAACATTACATTTATAATATTATATTGTTTTTGTTAAACATGCACCATAAATGTTCTTTACAAAATTTTCTTTTAGTTTGTGATTAATTAAATCAAAATATCATAAGTTTGGAATATATATATAGAAAGAGAGAGAGAAAGAGTGTGTATTATTTTTTTATAATATTAGTTAAAAGTTATATGTCTATTAATTAATTTATTTTCAAGAGACAATATATATCTTAAATATCTAATTTAATATCATTTATAAAGGCACATATTTGTCAAATATTAATTTTTTATTTTTGGTAATTAACTTTTATTTAAAACATTATCTACCTGTACAATTACACTTGTGTAAATACACTTGTAATTACATTAAGACAACCAAATACGTCATCATAATTACTATACTATGTAATAACTAGATTGTATAATTACACTAATTTCAATTATCAAGTGGCTTTTCAAACAAACATGTCATATATATGATTAAAACGATTAATCTCTACCAGTAAACTTGCTAAAACCTCGAACCACAACGCACATAGAGATATGTTTTTAGATCTCGCATTGAAAATCCTTTTCTTCATTTTTTTTTGTATTATTTGTTGAAATAAATATACATATATATGATCAGATGCATTCAATCCCAACTAGTTTTTGACAAGGAAATATAGTTTGATTGAATGAATATAAAAAGTAGTACACCACATGACATGCATTCAATGATTGAGTGAATATAGATGTAACTTTTTACACTAATCTTTCATAAAATTCTCAATGAACGTTCACCTGTAATAGAATCACAGCTCCCTTTTTACATAATAGCTAGTGACAATGCCCAACTAGGCAGCCATTAGGATATGAACTCGCGACATTCTGACCTATCGCGCCATTGGACTATCCCGTTAGGGACAACCAGAGTACACGGCTACTTGTCGATATGCAGAAAGAACATGAACAGACCTACTTGAGCTTTGGAAATTTCAATCAGTGTGTACTCCAATAGCATCTTTCTGCATGCTACTAGCTAGTAGCAAATTAAGATCGCCTCCATCGTCTGGATAGAGGCTTCTTTGGCAATGGGCTTGTATCAGTACCAGAAAACTCCCACTTAGCAATGATACCGTCCCATCCAGAGCTAACGAGCGTAGGGTAGTAAGGGTGCCAGTTACAGTCTCTCACCGGCTCCTGATGGTAATCAAGTTTTGCCACCTGAGCTCCACTCACCTACAAAAGGAATGAACGAGATGCATGATGGTAATTGGTATCCAAGGTTTTATCAAGTCTTTTTCTCTAATCGACCATCAAATTGGATACATAACATTTTTCTTAAGCTAATCTTTGACTGCTTAATCATCAAGTTAGAGAAAGGGGAGTTCAAGACCATAGTTCCACCAGTCTCTCAGATTATCAAGCTATCAGTAATTGGCCTAAACAAATCCCATCACTCAAAGGTGCAGAAACTCCAAGCAGAATGCATGTATCCAAGTCCTACAAAGCACTTAGCAGATTGCGAAAAAAGATTCACTAGCTAATGAACCTAATATTGATTTTTGAAGCAATAAAGTAGGATGTTGAAAAGAAAAAGAGCAAATCAAATAAGGGTATAAAACTCCAAGCATACCACATCATAGATATAGACAGAAGAATCGCTTGATCCAGTGTAGATGAACTTTTGCCCTGTGCTGCAAATTAGAACTTCTACTGATTAGACGACTGTTCTACAGATGGCATCAATACCAGAATCAAGGACCATAACGCAACACACTATAGAAACATGAGTCGGAAGGTTAATAGATTCATGAATCATGATAAAACTAGTTAATATTATGAGTGTCTTTGGTTGGTCAAAATGTTTTGGAGAACACTCTCTCTACGAAAATAAGTTCCTTAAAAATGAGGAAAATGAGCTCTCTAATTGAAGTAGGGAAAACAAGTTGCATAAGTCACATTCCAAGTTAATTGTCTCCTCCCCACCCACCAAACACCTCCGACCTCCACCCCTTGACCATCCCACCCCCGAACCCCCACTCATCCCACCCTCATATTGTTTTACTAGATTACATATAAATGCTCTTGAAATAAAAAAAAATTATGTACTTACCAAAACTAGAAAATAAGGTACACTTGTTTTCTAGGAGAACATTTTACTTCAAACCAAACACTTAAAGCTGAAGTAATTCCTTGATTTAACTGTTGATTATACCAAACAAATATTGGACATTGGTCTTGGCCCTTAGGTGAGGATATCTCACGAAAAATCCATGAAGTTAAGAAAATCAATTCAACGATTTCTCTCTATTTGTAATCCAATATAAAAATCCATTGGTTCCATAATACAAGCAATAAAACTGATGCCAATTAACTTGGAACATTCAAAAGTCTGGAATTCTTGAGCAGCTGCAAAGAAACAATTATGATATGCAGAGGCACTAAAAATTCCAAAGCTGACAAACTATACTTATAGAAGCAAGAAAAGTTGGCTAAATATTTTAATCAGAAACATGTTTAGCAAAGAAAACTCGACACGTATTAAGAAAGGCATGAACCACCAACCTATGTGCAGGAGAGAAATAACAGCGGATAAGAGTGCGCAAGACTGAGTGGCCTTTATAAGTAGCCAATGACAGGTCATGTGGATTTCTCTTGTTTCTAACATGCTCTGGGTAGTCCATCCATCTGTAATCCCAGTCATAACTTCTAGGCCTTGGGGAGCTATACAAAAGAAATTAGTCTTATTAGCAGTGTGAATGAGATCTTCTTTGGACTCAAGTGGCAACCATTATAGAACAATTCCAAACAGGTTAAACCAATAAGCCCACTCTCTGCACAACATACTCAAATATTTCTATGTAATGAAGGGCAGAGCAAAATACTCGGGCAATGTAGTCCCTCATGATTCAAATGCACTGATTGGTCATGCACTGAAGCACAAGTGGACAGGGAAAAGAAAATCACCTCAAGGACTAACTATGCCCACGGGGTGCGGAAAGGAAGATGTGTCGAGGAAAAAGTAGGAAAGGGTGACGGACAACACAAAATGAAGAAAAGAAAAAAGGATCAAGTGAGACATACTAATTAATGTTAGAAGACATTTTCCTTATATCCCAGAGTTTGATAGCCTGATCTTTCCCATTTGAGATAAGATACCGGCCATCTCCTCGAGTGTCAACATATGTAATGCCTTCTAGATGTCCAATGAGAACCCCAGCTGCTTGCTCTCTAGTACCAAAACAACGCCTGTCCCAAACCTGAATATGATCAAGAGCCCTTTCTAAGTCAAACAGATAAATACTTGCAAATTCTAAGAAAAGAGACACCATCAGTATTTCGGCAGCCCATGAGAATCCTAATGAATCCTCCAATGCTAGTTAAAAAGAAGCATTTTTTAACAACTTACCAAAATCATTAAGGGGTACGAAGCTGATTTTAGTGATGGTACAAACACCATCAGTAAACAGAACTATAAATGACAAAAGGGTTCCATATGACCAATCTATCTGAATTTTAACAGAGAACAGCATCATGAAATATGCTTCACTAGACAGACATTTTACCAGTCTTGGGTTGGTTAAGTAACAGCAGAAGTAGCCCAGAAAATGGTCAAAGGAAATGAATGAAGTCCATCAAAAAGTAGGATAAACTTACCTTACACAGGCTATCATCGCTTCCAGAATATATGAGGTGTCCAGATTCGTCAGCAAAGCATACAGTATTAACATCAGACTGAAATGAAAAATAGCAATCGAATTACAATATGTTTTTACATCTGTGTAGGGGAATATCTAAGAACCTGAAAGAGTAGCTACAAGATGTCTATTATAGCATGTGATGCATTTAGTATTAAGCATAAGATACCCACTTCACAAGTTCTAGACATCAGATGGCCAAGTTTAATGGATATTTTGGTCAAACTTGTGAATTGAAGTTCTTGAGGAGATAAATAACTTAAAAGTTACTCAGGAACATAGCACAACAAGGTAAAATGCTGCGGTACCAAAATAAATTCTATTATGATATTCTAGGAAATTCTTCGTTAAAAGAAGCATTTTACTGTATGCATATATTGAGAACATAAATCAACACTAAATCTGCGAGTCAGAAATTCTATGATCATGCTAAAATACTAATGTCCTCTTTCAGGAAAGTGATAGGGTAAAACTGCCCAGATCAGCAAAAAGAACAGAAAGAAAAGTGACTTGCTAAGGGAAAATGCAACATAAAAGGAAATGTCATAACAATGTATACACAGGTTCTAAGAACCAGCTCTCACTTCAGTGTAATTAACTTTTGTAGGCTCAACTCTTTCCCTCACCAAAAGAAGAGAGATAAGAATGCTAAATTAGATATAGACTTATAATATTTAAATCATCTGATGACGGTAACATTATTTCAAGGTACCTAATTCAGGGGCACACCCAAATTCTTTTTAGATTTCATGAGAAGATAAACTTGGAAAATAACATCGTATGAAGATGATACCAAAATGATTGGTTAGCCATATCTGCTATTACTAGAAGAATATCACAATACCGTATGAGCCGGAATTTGGAGACTTAGCCTTTTTGCTTCAAGATCATAAACATATATTGAACTGTCGCTGCTGCCAGCAACAAGTTCTCGTCCATCAGTAGAGAACTTCACAGAGAATATTCCAAATGTATAATTGTCATAATCATAGGTAGGGGAAGAAAATTCCAAGCCTTCATGAATTTCCTGCAGAAAAAGAGGAAATACCAGAAAAATTAACATACACCAAAACTCACGAACTATATGCTCAAAAGTTATGCTGTCACTGTAATTACTTGAACCAAGTTAAGATGGGTGGCCATATCATCAAGGACCAGATGCCCTCCTTAAATTGAACTTTCAGACAAATGCAGCCAATGCTTATCTACCTAATTACTATTTACTAAACCCTTTTGTAAAGAAGCTACCCATCCATAGGAGATCTAAGGAGGAGTACTGGGGTCAGACTTCTGCACAATAGCTTCCCATTAGAAGATCTAAAGACACACTAGAGCTTCAAAACTAATTTGCTTTTGATCACAGATCGGGAGAACTAGTAACAGCTACTTTTAAGGCACTAGTTGAAAATTAACTAGAAATTGATGAGTATTGCTGAACTGCAAGGTATTAGATACTCTCATCATGTGGTTGATCGATCACTTTCAGCATAAATCCTCTTTTAGAAATAGTGACAAGAATCGAAGTGCCAAATGAGGTCCAATATCCATGATACCATAACAAAAAGCAAGAATCTTCTGTTGTTTATCCTCCACCACATCATTGATATACATTAGTGTATGCAAAAATCTAAAAAGGGTGATGTCAGAGGGTTCAAAGTATGCATAACCAAAGTATGAAACTGTAGTGTATTTTTCACTTGTTGGTCTTATAAATGCAAAAGAAAGTTGAAATTTAATACTATCACAGTTAAAAACACCTCTATTACTAAGGTCTTTTGTATGGCTATCAAAAACCTACATTGACACTTGAGGGCATTGATTATAGAAGTTCACTATGACAATCATGGCATACACCATTTCATACCCAATGATGACTCCCTAAAATAAGACCTTCAATTGTCCCAATGGAAATTATAGTGGCACTATTACTTCCCTATAACGAGGCACAACCTACCACTTCTTGCTGAACCAACTAATATAACAAGATGCACAGGATATCCTTAATTACCCTAAAAATAAAGGGGACGCAAATGATGTCTGCACTGTTCATGCAGGTGATCAGAAATTATAACAAAAATTCAGATTCTTCATTTGAAAACCAGAATACTGGTAAAAGTTAGTTCCTCTGTATTTGAAATCTACAGTCATCTTTTTATCACAAAATTCACAGGAGAACCCATTAATGACTTCTATGATATCAACAAGTGATAGAATAGTGCAGCAAAGATGCATATCATAAGTCTTCTATCTTTTACATGTTTTGACATATAACAAGTAAAACATACCGTAACATTTGCAACAGACTGTTTCATGCCAGATCCAACATCAACAATATGGACAATGGGTGAAATACTGGAATAAACCTGTGGATCAACACATAAAAACC
Organism: Solanum piurae; assembly: GCA_029582685.1. Taxonomy (NCBI): domain Eukaryota; kingdom Viridiplantae; phylum Streptophyta; class Magnoliopsida; order Solanales; family Solanaceae; genus Solanum; species Solanum piurae. The sequence goes on along the minus strand of JAJOOO010006532.1, from coordinate 1,880 downwards.
AACTCAGAATAGTGACAGAAGAAATGACAGCAGAAAACCATGGTGTATTAGATGCTATGTTAACCAAATTCAATAAGTTATAGATGCATCACATATTAGGAGCTCGCGATAATGTACTGAAAATATATTTCATGATGTTACAAGAAAAACAAAGCTTATCCTTAATGTCGCAGACTCTGTTGAAGCAAAACAGAAATAAAGTAGCCAGATTTATTGGGAAGGCAGTCATTTCAATATTTATAAATGGTGTTACGCAAGAAAACCACATCTACAGAGTCAAGAAATACTTTAGTATCTTTTAGCTGATTCCTGGAAGCATAAGAACCAACCAAATCTCATTTATAACCACATGGACAAGGACTTACTATGCACAAAGTTGTATTAGTCATCACAAACTTACAAGAAAACGTTGATCAGGAGAAAGCGATGTATCAGTGATTGTCCATCTCAAACTTTTTGCTCTAATATCCTTCTGGATTTTCCAGCCTTGATCAACATTATATATCCTAATATGACTCTCCTGTTACCAGGAAGAACAATAAGATCATAACACGACAATAGTCATGAAAAAAAGGTAAAAACTCTCTTATGTTTTCCGGAAATAGAAAATTCAGCTACATGGATCAAACCTGAAATCCAGCAACAAAAAGAGAACCATCCATCGAAAACTGTGAAACATAAGCACAGCTCCTCATTTGGTCAACTACAGAAGGACCATTTGTTGGAAGATACCGGCTCAGAAGATGACAACAATCAGATGACGAAAATCTTCCTCTGCCTGTATAATTCCCTTCTCTAGCAGCCAACATTTTAACAGATGAAACTGGTTCTTTTCCCTTGCCAGGAAGCAGGTGTCTCATTCTTTCATGAGGGTTTGACCTAATCTTTGTAAGTTGGGAAATTTCATGATCAAGAACACTTGTTTCACCTCTTTCATCAATAAGTTCCATTCCATCTCCCCTAGCCCTTTCATTCAAGAACCTCCTAGACCTGCTCATTCTCTATATTTGTCACTTCCCCTCAAAGTACCTAACCATACTACACCAAACTGAAGAACAAATTTTAAGTAAGATGGGGCACTCAGATCAAAACACTAACTATCAAAATGAATTGAGGTAATCTAAACAACCCCTTTAGCTTCAAATTCCAAAAGATTGAATCTTTTTCATACAACATACAGAAAGAAATGAACTGAGGTAATCTGAACAACCCCTTTAGCTTCAAATTCAAAAAGATTGAATTTTTTTAATACAACATACAGAAAAAAGTTCTTAGGATCAAATTAGACAGTTATAGTGAGCAATAGAACATGTAAAGAAGTAAACTGAAATGGGAAAAGAAAAGTTTGATACCTTAGTATTGAGAAGAAGGCGCAGAATCCAAGAAAGTAAATTTTGATTTTGTTGAAATTGCTGACGGTTTGTGTAGCGAATACGTGGAAGTAGAGGGTCTACTCCTGGAAGTTAGAAAATCCGCAACACCTATTGGATTTAGCTAATAGCTGGGGTGTTCTGGTAAGGCCCTGGTTGGATCAGTCGGTTTGGTGGTTATTGGTCAAAATTAGAAATTAATTACTAATTTTTAAAGGGAAAATTGTACATAATGGCAAATTATTAATTCAAATTAAATGGTATAATCACACTTTGATTTAATTGTGCCATGTAGCAAATTGTTTGCCAGTCGCCTCTCTCCCTCAAACTCTCGCTCGCCACTCTCCCTCTCTCGCTCGCTCTCTGTCGCTTGCCTCTCTCGCTTTTATACAAACACAAATGTATAAAATGTGTTTGTGTTTGTATAAAGCGAGAGAAAATTGTATATATACATATATTTTTGTTCCCCTCTCCCAGATCTCGCTCGCCACTCTCCCAAATCTCGTTCGC
>JAJOOO010006531.1:0-19566 GCA_029582685.1 Solanum piurae | reverse complement strand
GTGAAAATGGGTTGTTGTTGGATTTTGGATTAGGGAAGAGAGAAAGGGTTCATTCATTCATGGAAACTTTGATTTGTGTGTGTTTCTTGATTTGTTGTGGGATGGTTCAGTTTTGTGTGTAAAAGGGATGGCTTTGGTTTGATTTGTGTTTTTGTGTGTTTGGGAACTTTTGTAGGGAGGTGTGTAGTTATAGTGTTTCTTTTCTTTCCTCTCTCCCTTAGATCATTGTTTGGTACGAAGGATAAGAAAAATAATTTTGAAATTAATTTTAGAATGAATTTATTTTATGTTTGGTTGGAATAAAGTTGTAAAATAATTTATTTTGAAATTATAATGCTATTTTTATTTTAAAAGTGATTAAATTTTTTTGAGATAACTTATTCCTCAACTAAACGAATCCTTCAGAAACTTTCTTATAATAATAGACAATTTTGCGAGGGTTAGTAATGCTTGGTTGGAATTTTGAATATTTATTTTGTTTTTAAACATTATTTTATTTATGTATCAAATCAATCTCTTACTTGATTTTATCATGTTTTATTTGAGTTGATGGTTATGAGAAATAGTTTTTTATTTTTGAAAGATAGAGGTAAGACTTACTATTCTTCGTAAGCCCACTTATAAAACTATACTAAGTATGTTGTTATTGATGTATCAAATTACTAATAAGTATACTTTATAGTTCCTTAGTTATCCTTATACATATGTAGTGTGATTTTTTGACGCTCCTCTAATTCTATCCCGATTGAGAATAATATTTGGGTTAACTTGTATATATTTCGACATAGGAGAAGATTCACTATATAAATTATAATTATATATTCAATAAAATGCCCCTCTAACACTATCGCGGTTGAGAATAGTATTTGGGCTAACTTGTATATATTTTCGACATAGGAGAAGAGTCACCGTATAAATTATAATTATTAATTCGATAAGGTTTAATATTTTTTTAATTCGAATTTTGTATTTGTGCTAAAATTCATTTGTACACATTATGCTAAAAGAAAAAAAAAAGGTTGTGATTTAAAACTCATAAGCTAAAACATTTATATTCATCTCTATTTCAATTATTCTATCGAGCTATTTTTTTTTTTCCATCAATACAAATAACATATAGTTCTGACATTCAAAAATTAAACAAATACAAAAAAGAACCATATATTTTACATATAAATAATTGTTTTCAAATCTTGTTTTATGAAAACATGTTGCCATAATTTAAGTTATTATTCATTCTATATTTAGATAATATATCTAGCGTTTGATCATAGATTATAAATCAGATTTTAAAAAACTATTTTAAATATGTATTTTATTCATAAAATTTGATTATCATTTAATAATTTTATTTTCAAATATTTTTAACTTTTCAAATTCTGGTGTATCCATGCACAAAAATTTAAGTAAAATATTTCTAAATATAACTTTAAAAATTTCAAATTTTAAATTTAAACTTTAAAATTCATAGTCAAACCGGAGCTAATAAAGTGGGACACCACATTTTTTGCAAATAACATGTGCATGTGAAAGCTTACTATTCCTTTGCAAGGAAGTGTTTAAGAAGAATATTAGTTCTAAAAGATGATTTTTTGTTTTTTATTTCTTTTTTTTTTTGTAAAAAGTATATGGAACAATCTTCATGTTTGAATGTATTTATACTTGAATACAACTTTAAAAGTGAGTTAATAGAACAAGTTACAATATCTCAAGTATTAAAATTTGTATCCCTCTATCTACAATCAGAAGTCTGAGGTACAGAAAAATGAAAATAATCTTGTTAGCTACTAAAAAAATAGGCCTTACAATTCACAATTCTTGGGAAGTATGAGGTACGAGTCCTCAAACATGAAAATAATCTTGTTAGCTACTCAAGAAATAGGTCTTACAATGCCTAATTCTAAGGTATACTCAAACTCTAATGCTTATCTATAATCAGAATTCGAGGTACGTATCCTCTTCTCCATCCATCCTGAAGAGTAACTCTAATTTAATCACGCTTTCATACTCCAATTAAACACTATCCATTTTTTATTATTTTCAACGAATAAAATTACTCTCACTATCAAACACAAAAAAATTAAAATAATCTTATTAGCTACTCAAGAAATAGGCCTTATAATGCACAATTCGTGAGTCTGCTCAAACTCTGATGGTGATATCGAACACGATTTTTATTTTTATTTACTATTAAGAGCAAGATCAATACGTCAGCATAGGTGGGGTCCAAAATCAGTGGCCCCCACAATTTCTTTAAATCTTCCACGTCACAAATAGGCAACAATTTGCTAGTATAAATTACCCTTCAATTGCCATTTAATTACAATCATACCCTTCCCCTGCTCACTCTACACTACTCTAGATATATACTAAGCTTAGCTTTCATCTCTGCAAAAAAAAAAAAAAAAAATCCATTCTTAGCTCACTTTTTTTACAAATTTTTAGGGTTTCAAAACCCCTTTTTGCTCTTTTCATTGTTGGGTTCAGAAATTTTCAGGTATTTCGCTTTGTTAGCTTTAATTTTCAAGATATTTTTGTTACATTCTCGTGGTTGTTTGAGTTAGAAGTGTTAAGTTTATGCGTTTTTTGTTGTTTCTAGAGTTTTTCTGCTAATGAAATAGTGGAATATACTTGGGTTTTGATTTTCGTGCTGTAATTTTTTGAATTGCGTGAATGTTGAAGAGGAGGGAGAAGAGTAGTTTTTTCTTGTTCTTCTTTTTGTAAGTAGTGGACTAATCTGCATTCTACTAGTATGTCATGATGTAAGGATGGGGTTTTCATGAACATTTTGGGTGGTGAGTTAGTGGTGGGTCGAGGGTCTTTCTGCCGTATTTTCTTTCGGAAACAATCTCTCTACCTTGATGAGGTATGGATAAGGTCTATGTATAATATACCCCTTTTAGAAACAACTCTCTACCTCGATGAAGTAGGTGTAAGGTTTACGTACAATCTATCCTCTCCCGACACCACTTATAGGTCACTTGTGGGATTACACTGGGTATGTTGTTGTTGGTGAGTTCGGGTGTGGGGGAGGGAGCGGAGGGTACTAGAAGACTGGGATAAGGGGTGAAGAAGACGTAGAACCACCAGGATTTCGACTCATTTTCTTCCAACAAAGGAAACCTATTAATCAATCTTTCTAAGACCATGAAGCACCATATGGACTATGCTTAGTTGTATAAGTTAGTGGGGCTGCAGGCTACAATACCATTTTCCAGTTTTAACGGGCATTCTTGCATTTGGAATTGTTGATCATAGGCAGCTTATACTGAATTTGGCAACTTTATCATCGTTAGCTTGCAGCATGTCTGCCTGTGTAGCTTTGCAGGTGATATATTATCTTAAATTAGGGATGTAATTGCAATCCTTCTTTTTTGTATCTGATACAGGGTGACCTTTCTTAAAGATTCTTAAAGAGATGGATTTGTTCATCTGGGGTCCACCTTACTTTCAAGGTTTGCCTACTTATTGAGTAGTGTTATTTCTCGATAAGTGGCTTGCCTACTTAATTTAACCTGATTAGTTTTCGCGGTTGTTTGGTAGGAACAGTGTTGAAGAGGACAGAATATCACCTTTAGTTCAATGCACTGACTTATTTAGTTTTTCTTCAGATGAAAACAGTTTTCCAGCAAACAGCTTGGCTCAAAACTTCTATTTCAGTCAAAAGCTTGGTAACTTTATTAATTAGCTCTCTTATTTTTATATATTCTTAAAAAGTCTATTAGATGCTTTACTTTTAAAGACCTAGTTTTCGTTCAATGTGCATCTGACTGGCTTCATTTTTTATATGGATTTGCTCCCAGACATTATAGAAGAAGATGCCTTAAATGAGAAATGTTGTGTGCAAGTGCTGGAGATACTCATTGCAAAAGCTGATACAGAAATTGCGGAACTTGAAGATGATATAGTGATGCTACAAAGCCAACTAGCCCGTACTGATGAAAAATGGTTGGACATGTGCATTGCTGCTTTAAATAAAAAGATTGATCGCCTTGGTAGTTTGATAACTGCCTTGAAAATTGAAAATGTCCAAGCTTCTGGTGTTCACTTAAAAACAAATAAAAAACCTTCAGAGAGAATTCATGAGATATTAGAGACACCGCCAAGAAATTTCTCTTCTCCACGAGACAAGCAGGTTTGATCCCAGAACATTTACTTGTTCTTATCTACTGTTGCCTTGGATGGCTGTGATTGTTCTTTCCGATGCAAGATTGCTTATACTTGATGTTCTCAAGTTAATGCTAGATATTAGTACTTATTGGAACACTTATGTGCATTGCTGCCTTTTATGAATAGAAGGAAGTATACTTTTTGGTTAAGCTGTACATATTCAGCACCATCTTAGTGCTGCCTTTTGTGAATATGATCTTCATTTTACTGCCCCTCTCCAAAAAAATTTGAGGAATAACACGTGCCTTGCTGTTTGACGGAAAACTTTTAGAATTTAATGTGATTCTTAAAATTGAAAGAATAAATAGGAAACTAATGGACGAGAGGGAGTTGCTCGGATGGTAAGCACCCCTCACTTCCAACCCGAAGGTTGCGAGTTCGAGTCACCAAGGGAGCAAAAGGGGTGGGAGCTCCTAAGGAGGGTAAAAATAAAATAGGAAACTAATGGGCTGTTAAATGAAGATAATTGTTGAATTATCTCTACATTTATATAGCTAATCATTGAACCTACAAATTAAGTAGTTGGTTGACACTATACTCATGAATTTCCATGACTTTTACCTTATAATCAACAGACTGCAAACTCTACTCTTGGAAGTTCAAAGCTAGCTGCATCTGTTCTTATAAAAGTTGAAGCAGCCGACAACCACAATTTAAAAGATATTGAGACTGTTGAAATGAATGGTGAATCTACTGTCCAGGCCAATGTTACGATCCAGACATCATCTGTGGTTCAAGAAAGAAATCTACAAGAAACAGTAAGTGCTTATAATCTCTAGTAGTTCCACTAAAGAGTTGCAAATTGCAAGAGAATTTGAACCACGAAAGCACTGCTATTGAGGGTGCCGTGAATGTGCAGGATTTTGAGCCATTTAGGGTATATTGCATAAGTTTATCAGATAAATATCTCTGTGCTTACTTCACATATTTTTGTGAGTCTATAATTAAATAGTATTTGAAGACCGTTCATTGGTACTCTTAAGGGCCTTTTATTTCTTTTCGTAATGGATGCTAGCATTTCAGCTCCCTCGTTGCATCAATTTTCCATCTAAACTTGTCCAATTGACTGCATTTTCATTCTTTCTCAAACAATGACCAGGATGAACATGCAATCACCAAAGGCTCCTGTACAAAGGCTTTTCGTCATGCTAGTGACAAGTCCACTTTGAAGGATTTGAATGAGTCTGATATTCCTGGAAAGCTGATTAATGCAAGCAAACGAGAAAATCATTCACAACTCAACAATGTACTTATAGATCTGCTTACTGAGCATTCATTCATATAAGGTTACATACCAATCTAGATATTTCAACTAACTGGTTATCTTATCTAATTCTTACACGAGCAGTTTGCATGTGCTGTTTTAAAGAGTGCAAGCACAAGGCCTCTAAGAGACAAAGCTGAATTTTGTGGAGAATCAAAGAGGAAGATCAACATGTCAGAAGATCTCCTTGAGGATGAATTGATGCAACAAGGTTCTAATGACAGCATAATCATAAAGCCATCTCTAGGAGTCAAGCAAACAAACATTGGAGAAGGACCTAAGGTTTGGAAATATCTTCCATTTGCTCTAGTGTGCTATCACAATATTGAAACAGGCGAGGAGGCTAAAGTTTGGAAGTAACTTTCATAATGCTGGTAAAGTAGACTAATGTCTTAGAGTTTAGCTTATATTGAGAAGAGGAAAAGCCATGGGTAATGTATAACTTAGAGAGGTAGGTAAGGGCACAGTGTGCAACTTCAGTGTTTATACTTGTGGAGTTTGTTACTGTCTGTGTATCTATTCATTTATACATGAAAACTTTCTGGTTCTTATTTGAGACTTATCCATCTAAAAGGGGGACAATATCGTTTGACAGCCTGCTGGAGCAATTGTGGTGACCCGTCTAAGTGCTGTAATACAAGAACCTAAAGAATCCGGAGATGAACAGGCACAGAATGGGGCAAAGGCTGGTCAGACTAGAGAAAAGCACACCTCAAGTCAATTGGTAAGTCAAAAGCAGACTGGCGCAAAAAAAATTCCTGGAATAAAGGGAGAAGGTCTGCTCATGTTAAATCCTATAAAGAAAGACAGAAACAAGCAACTGGAAAAATTCAAAGGTGAACTGCAAGTGAAGCAATCCCCCAAAAGTCAAGTACTCACCATACACAAATCTAACTCAATATTTTCCCAAAAACTAGAAAGTCAGAGGCTGAAGTTCAAATGGAAGGTACCTACAGAAACGGCCAAAGAGCCATGTCTTGCCGAGGAATTAGGGTTCAAGTCACCTTCTGGTCTAAAACTCAAGAGGCAGTTAAAGACTGAAAGTACTAAGGAGAATGGAGGTGATGAGTCCAGAGACAAAACAACCAAGGAGAGTCTGTCACCACTTGGTGGAGCCAAAGGAACTGGTGATCTTCCAGAGATCAGTTCAACTTCTTTGATCCACTTGAAGAAGAGAAGGATAACAAGTTCCACAGGACCAATCCTCCAAGAGAATGAGAATTTGAGAGATTTTCAGAATAGGTTGGTAAAATCATACGACAGATCAAATCAAAACCTTCAAGTCATTAAAGTTGAGAATGATGAACTTCTTGATTCCCCAACATTCACTGTTCCAATTCCGGACAAAACAGATCTCAAGTATATGACAATGAATCAACTCAGGGCCGTGGCAAGGCACCATAATGTGCATGGGGCATATAAATTTCGCAAAGCTGAGCTGCAAGAACACCTTCACAAGCTTCTAGCCAAAGGTCGGTCAACATAAAAGCAATCTCTATAACCACTTTTTGTTCACTACATCTTCAAGTGAGGCATAACAGAATTGTATACAAGTTCTTATGAGACGAAAGGACCAATCTCTATAACCACTTTTTGTTTGCTACATCCTCAAGTGAGGCACAACAGAAATGTTTACAAGTTCTTATGAAAGGAGCTCTATAAGAAAAGGGTGATACTAGCAAATCATGTTCATATAACCAACTGTACAGAGAAATTGAAGTTTTGCTTATAAAGAACAGATACACGGGGAAAAATATAGCAAAATGCTGATTCTAGGAATCGTCTTGCAGCCGGATACTTCCAGGAAGGCTTTACTAATTTTGTTGATAATACCCTTCTTTAGTTACTGAGTTGATCATTACACTGGTAAGGACCACTTTTATAAAGTTGAGTTTCATTTTTTTGCTTAGTTTGCTAATTGAGCCTGGCAATTTGCAGCTGCTTTTCTCTTTAAATTTACTGTCTATAGAACTTGGCAACTATATATAGTTCTGGAGAAACACACCCAAGAGTGTGAAACTTAGTAGTCAATGAAGTAGGGTGAGAATCATAAAATTTCAAGTTGAGATCTCAGCGGAGCCAAAAACACTAGGTTATTTCTTCCTTATTCTACAAGCCTTAGTTGACAGTTATTCGGTACCTATGTTGGTGGAGATAGCAGGTACCTTGTGAAATTAGCCGAGATGCAATCAAGTTGGTATGTACACCACGGTTATCATATATATATATATATACACACACTTCTGCAGAAACTTTGTTGCATCGATGAATCATTATATTGTGTAGTTTGTCCTGATATGGATGGGGTATGTATGAAGAGTCAACTATATTTCTGTGTTTATTCTTTTCTTTGAAGAATGGTTTCTATATATACTCACTCCTACAATAAAGGTTGCTCTTTCTTCTGATCTGACTGAAACTCTCGTGTTTGGATGCTAGAGCACTTGAGTTGTGTGGCCTTATGGTCTATGCAGTGAGAAAAATCACTGAGGTTTCAAGTTTAAATTCTAACGAGTAGAAAGAATTACATGATTTCATATTAGGTACCTTGGTGGGCAAAGTTACTCTATATATAATGAGAGTAGCTAGCAAGTGCCTGCAAAACAATTGAGGTGCACACAAGTTGATTCAAACACCATTGTCATAAAAAAAAATGTAAGTGTTGGTCAATGTACTTTTTGATGCATTATATGAGTATTTAATTGTTTTCAAGTTATATCCCATCAGTGTAGAGCTACTTCCATATTTTTTTATTTAACTACGGTATAATTCACGGATTGGTTTACATAAAATATACTATAATGTTGTTGGGCCATTTTGAATTTACTGAATATTAATATTTGTCCTAAGCTTTGGTAGATAAAGTAATCTGATATACGTGCTGATGGAAAGTACCAATTACCTCGTGAAATTAGTTGAGATGCTCAGAAATAAGCCAAAATACAACGGTTATGATTTTTTTTAAAGAAAAGAGTACAATTTAAACTCCTTTTTCTTAAAAACTCATGCATAACAATCAACAGTTTAAATAACTCCTTTGCTAACATGCAACTAAGTATTTGAAGTAAAAGAGCTATCATCCTGCTTCAAAAAAAATTACCTGCAATAAAGGAAAATTCATGAGACATTAGTGTGATCACATAAAATGTGCAAATTATCAACAATAATGTAATTCTATAAGTGAGTTTGGAGAAAGTGGTGTGTACGTTTATACCATACCCTTGCCTTGTGAAGGAAGAGAGGATGTTTCGATAGACCTCCGGCTCAAAAATAAATAGGTAAAACAAATGCAGTGGCTAAGAAGTCATGTTGAAAACAACGAAGAGAATAGTAGCAACGACAAAATAATATGACAACTAGAATAAGATGCTAAATTATTAATTACCGGTAAGAAAAAAGCATATATAAATTTACAAATATCTTGACAGTAGCCTAAGCCTTTTTTTTTTTTGTTAACTATGTCCACCAAGACTTGGACAAATGGAAACGAATCATCTAATATTTTTGCCTCTACTAGGATTTGAACTTGAGACCTCATGGGTTTTAACCACTTCATTGACCGCTAGACCATACCTTGGGTATTTTTCATGAACCTAAACCTTGGTGGGTAAAGTTACGCAGGTGAAATAATCGAAATAGTCACACTAATAATTACAAATATGCCTTGTTTTCTTGGCTTGCTGCAAGAAGAAAAGGGAAAAGATTGTTCGAATTATGTGACCATTTCATCGAAAAACTTAAAACTCTAAGAAAGCGTACACTTTTCTTTACTTAAAATTAGTGTTCATCATGTCTCCTCATGTGCGAGTCTAATTCTATCTCATTGGTCAAGCACAAGATTTTTTCTTTTTGTTAATAGATGGCGGTGAGACCTAAACTCATGACATCTGTCTACTCTAATATCGTGTCGGAGTGGTGTGATCATCTCATCTAAAAGCTTACACTCTTAACGAGAGTTCATTTTATTTACTTCATTAAATATCAACAAAGAATATGCAAGAAAAGTAGAGCAATATGAAATGTTTTACCTCACTTCGATGTCAACTTGCTAAGAACCTCCTCTAGAGATCGAACTAGATGTTTGATACGATATTTGAGCTTTGCATTCTCTGAAGTTAGTTGTTCGACCTGTTTATATCCCTGAAATCAAACGAAAATTCGATCTTTAGTTAGCTTCAACGCCATTTTCTGAAAAGGCGAAAAGGATTAAGAAATGAAATCCAAATCTCGACCTTTTCTTGTTCTGTTTCAAGCTCAGCAGTGACATCTTTCAGCTTTGACTGGAGTTCAGCAACTGTTCTCTCCAATTCCTCATTTTTAGGATCTGAAGAACCACCAACATGCACATAAACATGAAAATGCAGCAGGCTTCTCGAGTTTACATAGATGAGAAAACATATGAACTGGAAGTGTTGTCAATAGGACATATGATCAATGTTGCTTGCGCATTTTTGAAGGATCCAAGCAACATAGGATATGATTGAAGGCATCACTAACCTGACTTACTAGCAACTGAAATTTCAAGTCTTGCCAATCGTTCCTTCAGTCAAAGAAACTGTCTTTAGTATCCACTGATGATCGTAAAAGTAGAAAAGTTGGAATAAGACAAAACGACAAAAAGTTTTAGACACACCACAATTACGGATGGCAACAAACAACAACATAACCCAGTATCGTCCCACGAGTGGGGCTGGGAGGTAGAGTGTACGCAGACCTTACCCCTACCTTGACAGGAAGAGAGGTTGTTTCCGATAGATCCTCAGCTCAAGAAAAGGAAAAACACAACATTTATGAAGAGATAAGCAATAACAACAAGAAGAACAATTATGATTGTAAATATGTAAATACATTTAATCTAATGGCATTTTTTGTTGGTACCAGCCATTTAGAATGCAAAAACCTTATTAGGATAGAATCTCATGGTTTCTAATAGGCTTGGGCCATATAAGGTATGCAAATGATAGAGTTAGATTCTCAAAAGAGGAAGTAAGACAAGAGGCCATGAAAGTTTAGATGATAGCAACGCGAGGGTATACATTGCACACTGTATGCACATATGTTCGTGAACTATTGGAGGAACATAATCAGACTCTGCTCTAAATTCTTCGGGAAAAATCACAGGAATAACTGCATTAACTGTTTGTTTTGGCAGTTCCAACTTTCAAATCCATTTTTTCATTAGCTGATAAACATGATCCATGAAATTGAATCAAAGGTGCACAAATCTGATGTGTGAGGAATACCAAAATATGATGCTCAGACTCTCCAAAAGCGGATCCTACATGAGTTTCGAGCAACATTCACCAAATACTTCAACGCATAACCAACAGAATATTCTTAAAAGCAATTAGCCAAAAGAAAGTAGCATCCATACTAAGTTCATCTTTACAATCTGAAATTGCAATAATAATACATACAACTAAAGAAAAGACTTGAATGGGCTCAGAATATATCAAAATTGAAAGAAAAATACAAACCCCACAAATAATTAGATCCTATAGAAGGGGAAAAAGCACAAAACTTGAAGCAAAAAGAACATTGAACAAGAAAATTCAACAAAACAATTAGCCAAATGAAATTACTCGGACTCTCAAAAAATGTTGCAGTAGCAGTGTTAGATCCTTTGAAAATGCACTACTTTTGAAGGATCCAACAAGCACCCGAAGTCATTCAACATAGACGAAAGCAGCATTCATACAACGTTTATCTGTACAGTCCAACAGTGCAATAATATTGTCTACAATTAAAGAAAAGACTTGTATGGGCTCAGAATTTATCAATGTTGAAAGAAAACGAAACCCCAAAACCATCACCTGTAGAAGGGATACGTCAACTTTGAAAATGCACGTCTAGACAACTCAAATAGTCAACCACCGCTGATGTGACACATAAATGAAAAAAAATGATATAATTCATTGGATAATGCAAAACCCATAAATCATTAAACCTGTAAAAGAAAAAGCATAGAACTTTCACAGTAATTGAAGAAAAAGAACACACATTCAAACTGAAGCTTAAGAGCACAGGTTAAAATCCAAATGACAATGAAATTCACTAAAGCACAGATTTTTACATACTCAGAAGTCAAAATCTACCAAAATTGAAAGAAATATGCAAACCCCACAAATCATTAAATCATATAGATGGTAGAAAAGCACAAAACTTGAAGAAAAAAAGAACATTAAACCAGAAAACATGAACAAAGAATTGATGTATAAAAAAAGTACCTCAGCCTCTGAAGCTCTCTGGTAAAAGGGTTTCAAGGATTCTTCAAGATTGTTTGAATCCCCCATTTTTTGGTAGAATTAAACGCCGCAGCAAAGACGCAGAGACTTTGGAAATCAGCTTTTTCAGAAACGTATTTTAGCCAATTGAAAATATTGCGGCTTTACAAAATGGAATATGGTTTTACTTTTTCTTTTCTTTTCTTCTCCTCTTTTTCTTGTGCAAGTTGGGAACCTTTTTTTTTTTTTTTTAATTATTATTTTTTAAGTGGTGTCTTCTCTTCCTTGTATAACTATAACCAAATACATTGAAGCAAATTCAGAATTTCAAAAAAATAGGTGTATCATTGCTTTAAAGATGGGTTCGGTTGAAACTTGGAAAGTGGGTGGGAAGAAAGTCTTTTGAGTTTTTTTTACTTTAGAGCTTTTAGAGTTTAGTTTTTTTTGAAAAATGTGTTTTTAATATAAAAAAATTGAAGTGAAATGGTGCTGGCAGGGATCGCATCGGAGACGTAGTGCTAAAAACAAGCCCTCAGACCAGTGAACCACCTACCGATTTGGAGAATGGGTTCCGCCAGCTTATATTTGATATATTCTTTAATAATTATACAAGCAATAAATCGAGTTTAGTTGAATGACCACGGATTCCGGTGATCCAAATTTAGTACATAAATTTGCCCCTGCAAACACACCAGCAAGGGTTGTCGTGGGTGGTAAGTACCCTTCATTCTTAGTCAGAGGTCTCATATTTGAGTTTCCCTAGGTAACTCGAGTCTTCCTAGGTACATAGTCGCCTTTATATTTTACCCCCAAGTACAAAGTTGTCTTTGTTAGGGAGCGCTTTATGTGGGACTCCGGTGCGAATCCAGATTTTGTCGGCCTTCAATGTGCATACCAAACATCGGGTGAGAAATTTATCTTCGCCTCCAATTTCATAAATGCCAAATAACAATGACATACTCATGGTAATTTTATAAGTGGGATTTAGGGAGTGTTAAATGTATGCAAACCTTATTTCTATCCTGAACTGTAGAAAGGTTGTTTCCGATGGATTCTTAGCTCAAGAAGCATATTGGAGGCCCAGACACCGGATGGGAAATTCATCTTCGACTCCAATTTCGTAAATTCCAAACAACAATGACACACTCATTGTAATTCTCGGCTCAAGAAGCATATCAAAGCATATCGGGAAAAAAAGTGAAGAAATTATGACAAATAAAATAAAATTTAGAATTTATGGCCAAATGCAAAATATTTATTTAAAACTAAATTGAAAAAAGTATATTTGCAAATTAAAGTTGTTTTTGAACATGTACTTAATTTGAAAAATAATTAAAATTTTATGAGTGAAAACAACACTTAACTAATCAAAATCACTTTTTCAAATTTGAAACTCATTTTTTAAAAAAAAAACTCAAAATAGCTTTTTTTAAAAAATTCTTTTCTTTTATGGTTGACTTGTTTAGTTCAAGATATTTAGTAGGGATATGGACGTTAAAAAAATGATATTTAAAAATTAATATGTTCATGAAGATACATTTAACTTGAAAAAAAATTAAAATTTTATGAGTTTGAAAAATTTGTCGAAGTCATTTTTTCGAATTTGAAACTCTTATCTTCAAAAAAAATAAAGGGACACTTTCATCTAAAAAACAATAAAGACAACTCGCTTCACTAAGCTTCCGCTGAATTCAGATAAAAGACCACAACATACTAACATTCAGTAAATTCAAAATGGCTTTTGGAAATAACAAACCATACAATAGGCTTCAAGTTCAAATGAATATCAAGAAAATAGGACCATATGTTTTAGCATGTTCATCAATACAAATTTGAGTATGAAATGTATGTTTTCTTCACCACATAAAACAATCCATCCAATTTGAATCACTCTATACACTTATTCATTGCTTTAAATACTAAAAATGTTCTGCATAAATTGTTGATCAAGGTTGTCCAAGAAGTGAAGGCCTGTAAAAAGCATGGCTTTGTGCAATCTCAATCCGATCGCGCGGATCGTTCAAGTTTTCATCCCTTAGTGCCTGAAGAATAGCCATTGGCCCTTGTTCTCTGGAAATAATAATAAAAAAACATGGATAAATTAGCCCTTGAAAATGGAAACTTAATCGTCGTTCTCGTATACAAGTTACTAGGATGGTAGCGGTTCATTGTTTATGCATGAAATTGTAAGAGTTCAACTTATATACACTGACTGCGTAAAAAAATTTGCTCATATAACAAATGGAATTAGTAACTTGGAAAGTAAGGTAGACAACCTGCTGTAACATGTTAAATTACACTGATGGTGTAAAAACTCTTATGATATCAGTGTATATAAGTTAAATTATAATTATAACAGCTGATTTATTGAGTTTTTAACACGGGATTACGCATTAGCAACAAATCACAAGCAGCAACTATATGTTGTGTTGTACAAGGACTTACCTTTTTATGAGTATCCTGTATAAAGTCTTCAAGATGGGGCACAGCTCAACTGGGGCAACCGGCTTATTATCTCCGGGATGTAACACATTCAAACTTGACTGACTTAGAAGTTCATAGAATGCTTCGACAGCAGAAACTCCCTACGGAAAAGTGATAAAGAACGTGACTGCTTAGGATGCCGGAATCTTAGAAGTTATTACAGTAAGGATCAAGCTCAATAACTTGATGCATTAGTATAAAATGAAAGAGGAAATTGCTAGGAAAAATTCAGGATCAACAACAGTGTCAAATCCAAACATCGAGTATCCATTTCCGCTGTACAAAGTATGCTCCTAATGGGTTTTAGACCGTAGGACAAAAAACAAAGAAGCATTCTTTCTTAAATGAACTAAAAAGGGAAGTAGGACAAACAAATTGAAACGGAGGGAGTACTACTCTTCAGAGAGACATAATAAGAGAATAGGTAATAGAAAATGAGTACCTGGATTGTTCCTTTGCCACTAATGCTATCACCCATATCGAGACTCAGTTCTCCCTTAGCTATCATTTGCCCATACCAGGAGTTACGACCTTTCAACAATGTAACATATGTATCAGCTAGAAGAGGCCCTGCAAGCCTTTCTGGTTCTTCAGTCAGTAAATATGTGATGAATATCATCTCCGATGTACAATGTGCAAAATATACTGATTTGCTGGTAGCACTCTCATTTGTTAGTGCAGCTACCATCCCTGGAATCAACGAGAAGGCAAGCACAAAAACAATGAGAAGATTCTCACAAAAAAAAATTGGTGTTACATAAACGTTAGCTCAGGACTTCAGATGCTGGGCATATGGCTCTGATGAGAATTCCAGTTTCAATAGCAAGTTACTGATCCCTCTTACGAAATCCTCATTTACATTTAACGGTACAACAGGAAAAATGATTCTCTCTTTACCTCACCAATAATATCAATAAAGGTAAGACAATTCTCCTATTAATGATGCATATAACACCGTAAATTGTTGAAACTTGTTAATGTTACATGGAGAATTGCTAAATGTCTCTAGTGTATTCTCGAGTCTTTATGGAGGAAATATGTACCACAAATCAGGGGCACAAGATGCTATAAACACCAATGATGCTTTTTCATTGAGAATAACTAAAGATGAAGATGATAACTTGTTATAAATAGCCACCATGAAACTTGAACATGGAATGGCCGACTAAACTAGCCTCTGAAGAGCTCTTAGGTTTGCTCATTTTTCAAATTTTGAGCATTTGGAACGTAATAGTAAACTGACAAGTCAAAAAGACAAAAATGGTTGCTTATTGCCGGGAATGGTTTTAACCTGAAAAATAAACTCCTCAGACAAACAAACATTGAGAAAGACCAAGATTTACCAGCTCCAATGGCGTAGACGTTCTTCAAACCTCCCATGACTTCGTGAGTTACAAGGTCGCTGTTGTCCCATACAATAAAATGAGGTTGCCTTAGGAACTTTGCGAGTGGTTTTCTCCATTTTTCTGATCCACAAATCCTAGCATTAGCATATTCTTTGTTGTAAATCTCCGAGGCAATATTTGGTCCACCAAGATAAAGGATATTCTCAACTGGTACTCCAGCTGCAATGAACAGATCATATTGTTAAGAAACTGAAAGGCTAAACTTTATTCTTCTTCTTTTACAACTAACATATTGATGGATGAAACCAAGCTTCGATATATTTTAGCTTTGATACATTTTAGTTGTTCTTTTACAATTAACAATCACTTGATCATACTGAATAAAGTTCTGTTTCATTTCAACATATTTAGGAACCACTATATGAAAAACACGCGTTCAAAGGCCATACTGATTAGGAACTGTAAGTCAAGTAAAGATCAGCTGGAAACAAGATATAAAGCAAGATAAAGATAAACCCTTACTTGCCCGATTAATCATCTGTGTAGGAGTAATAATATGAGGAACTGGATCTAGTTCAGCCTCTATACCCTTTGCCAATGAAATGATGATTGGTACAGTTAATCTTTCCTTCCAATACTTGCTGATCTCCTTAAAGACTTCGCGTGTTTCAGTCGAGGGCAATCCGTTAATCACAAGATCAGCATCCCACACAGCTTCTTGCAAGTTGGTCACAACTTTCAATGGACAAAATGGTGTATCAATCATGTTTAAGCAGAAACCATCTTTCAAGATTTCATCAGCATACAATGTCCGATCGCCTAATCTAGCCTCGACGTATTTGAGATATGCACATCTCCTTATCAACCTCCTCAACACATCCTCCCTTGAATTGATCACTTCAAATAAATGTTCTGCTGTGGCTCTATCAACAGCCCTCCCTGACCTTCTCCATATCCTAATTTGAACCTTATCGCGAAATTGACCATAACTATCTTGCAACAAAGCTGCAAAAACACTGCCCCAAGCACCAGCTCCAACACAAACTATCCTCAACAAATCACTATCAGATTTACCAAGAATATGCCTAAGCTCATCAAGTTTCTCCTCTGGACCATTGTGGTTGTGTACACTCCCATTTGAGTACACACTATTACCACTTTTCACTTCAATACTACCAACCATTTTCTTTCAAGTAAAAAAAAAACTCCAATTATAGAACCCCACAAATCTCGACTATCTTAACACCTCAAAAAGTAGATAAAAGAAGAATCTTTAAACCCCTAATAATCACAAACTCTGCAGAATTTGTCTCAACCAAAGAACAAACAACACATTTTAGCAAAACTATTTCAAGAATTTGAAGAGAAACAACCCAGTTAAGAACCCCACAAAAAAAACACAATCTGAACACCTCAAAAAGTATATAAAAGAAGAATCTTTCAACCCCCAATGATCACAAACTCTGCAGAATTTGTCCTAATCAATGAACAAGCTACACTTCTTAACAAAACTATTTCAAGAACTTGAAGAAAAAAACCCCTTTTAAGCATAAGAGCAAAACCCCTTATTGGATAGTAATATATTAAGCAAAGCACATTTCAAACATTAAATAAGTTTTCTTGACTTAGCTCATCTCCCACATTAACTAAATTCTTGAAAACTTCCTCAATTTTCCACTTCCTTCCAAGCTATGATAAACCAGAAAAATAGGAGAACCCTTTTACAAGTATAAACTTTTACCTAAATCAAAACTACCAACGCTTCTCTTTCCTCACTTTTTCAACTCAAATCCACCAATTCTTTATACATTTTTTCTTCATTATCCCCACTTCCAAAGCAATAAAAGAAGCTGACAAAGCACTATTAAGCCTACTAAATTTGTAAATCTTGATTCTGCTGACAGCTTTGTAGTGTCCGTCTAAGTTTGGTTTATCTACCCAACAGACAATTTTTGACAATAATAAAGAAAAGAGTTGAAAAAAGAACAAACCTTTACGTGTCAAACAGTATAAAGATTCAATTTTTAATCTGACACTGTTGCTTTTACACACATTTAAGTTATAAAAAACAAGTAATGTATGTAAAATGAACAATCTTGAAACAAAAAAATTATGACCCAACTCATGAAAGTAGTTCCATGAGACCATGAAGGTTAAAGATCACTTTTTTATTTGACAATATATATATACATATAATGCATGTGTGTATATATAGGTAGAAGGTGGGGTGGGTGGGGGTAGGGGGGTGTTAAAATTGATTGATATGGATAGAGTTGTTGAATGGGGGTAATATAGGGGAGGGTGCCAAGGCAATTAAAGTTTTGTAGTACTATTGCCACCCTCCTAGACGGCCATTAATAATGGACATGTAGTTTGGTGCGTTCGGATTCTTCGTAAATGTATTGTATTTGTATTAAATTTTTAAAAAATGTATACTATATTTAGATGATTTGATAAAATAGTTTTCCATTGCCTTCAAAATTTGAAAAGGCTTTTTATATCATGTGAATTTTAGTTAGTTGAATTAGTGAATATTTAATGATGAATGAAAAAAAAGTATACATTTAACATGAATTACTTTGAACAAAAAAAACAACTAAAATCTAGATTAAGGTAAATTTAAAAAAAATATGATAAAAAGAACACTTCTCTATGCACAATTTATAATTTTAGCCTCTTTGGGATTGACACCCAATCTGATATTGGGACACACTGACACACACCATTAAAATAATTAAAATAGAATAAAAAAATAATTAATGATTGAGGTAGGGATATAAATGAACGGTTTAGATCGAAGTTGGATGAATTATACATTTAAATATGAATAGATTAAAATGTATGTAACTCGGCCAAAAGTTCATTGAAATGAGAGGGATTGGTTTAAAATTGGGCTAAATAATGACTCGTTTCGAATTTGTATATGCTAAATTTTAACTTTTTTTTTCTTATAACTTTTAATCATCAATATTTTTTTCTTTTATCATAATTATAGATAATATATATTAAACAACTTTTGCAAAAAAATTAGAAAATATTTCAAATGTCAAATTCATGAATTTGAGTTTTATGATTCCAAAATGCCAAATAAATGGTGTTCGTCATTGAGAACATGGTGAACATTGATCAACATGTCAATTATGATGGATACATCAAATTTCAAGCCAATTGAAATTTGTAAACAAATTCAAGAAAACTAGCATAGAGTAATACACATAAGAAACCAAATTCATGAATTTGAACTTCATGATTATGAAATGCCAAAATAAATAATGTTAGTCATTAAGAAAATTGTGAATATTGATCACCAAGAAATTTTCAATGGGCACATCAAATTTCAGGTAAATCAAAGTATGTAACTAAATTCAGCAATAATACTAATACACACGAAAGAAGATCAAATTCATGAATTTCGCGTTCAATGGCTTCTAAAATGCCAAATAGATAATGTTAGTCAGTGAGATTATGATGAGTATTGATCACACAAGATGTTTTAGATGGGCACACCAAATTTCAGATCAATTAGAATATGTAATTAGTCAATGAAATTAACATGTGTTAATATATACGGGAAAAAATTAAGTCATGAATTTAGATATCATGACCCCAAAACTCTATAATAGAAGACGTTAGTCCAATACCTCAGATGGTCACTCAACTATGCATTATTCTCTCAAAAAGTCACTCAACTTTAAATTTTAACTTAAAAGTCACTCAACTATGCACTTTTCTCTAGAAAGTCACTCAATTTTGAATTTTAACTCAAAAGTCACTCAACTATGTACTCTTCTAGAGCCGTCAATATGGGCTAGGCCCATTGGGCCAGCCTGGCCTAACCCGGGATTTAATAGGGGTGGGCTAAGATTTTTGGAGCCCATTTAAGAAAAGGGCTTTTTAGCCCGGCCTAAATTAGCCTGCTGATTTGTGGGGCTTGAGAAATATAGGTAGGGCCGGCCCGTGGGCCAAATAAAAATAATTAAAAATATATAATATAATATTAAAATTTAAAATTAAAGAGAGTCCAAACTCAAAATCTATTTAATATTTAACTAATTGAAACCACATATAAATTGCAGAT
>JAJOOO010006530.1:0-14890 GCA_029582685.1 Solanum piurae | reverse complement strand
GTCTTCGCCAAGAGGCTAACCTCTTTTCAAACTTTTGTATCACACCATTACAGATCTCAGCTAACATATTCAGTTCTGATACTTCATTCATATGGTAGATGATACTTTTTGACATATTGATGTGAAGACCAGACATAGCCTCAAATAGCATAAATGTGAGGTTTAGGTATAGGACTGGTGATTTCTCTGCTGCACAGAATATAAGAGTGTCATCAGCAAAAAGTGAGAAACAGAGACAATTGTACCAACATTCACAGTAAAGCCATCAATCCATTGTAGTTGTTTTGCCTTTACCAGCATCAAGCTAAGCCCTTCCATTGCCAAAATAAATAGGAAAGAGGAGAGGGGGTCTCCCTGCTGATCCCTCTACTTGGAGAGAAAAATCCAACTGGACTTCTGTTGATTAGGGTGGAGTTTTTGACATTTTTATCCCTCCTCATCAAAACACTACTCCTATAGTATTTTTATACCACTTTTCTTCTTGAATTAACCACTCAAGAAGAAGAAGAATACACTGAGATACTCAGCACCGACAACGATGACAGTATGGAACCCATGAAAACAACAATTATTGACAATTCCAACGGAGCTTCCCAAAGAAGTTATACAAAATTTACAAAAAAGAACTTTATAGGAGACAATTATTAGTATGATAATTTATAAATAGTTGCTTAGAGGTCTAACTCTTACGGAACCCTTCCTAGAAGATGGCTGTGTAGATTAGGTGTTCTTCTTTAGGTGCTTGTATTTGTGTGTGAACTTTGAAATTTCTATTAATAAACTTAAAAGCTTTGGCCTTGAATTTATTTAAGAATTGTCTTACATAGTTGCTGCATACTTTGGGATTAGTTGTTGCTAGCTATAGCCTATAAGTACTAAAAAAATTATATTTAATAGACTATCAGACTACGAGTCTTTTCTTTTTACAGTAATAAAAATTATATTTTACTACAAGTCTTTTCTATTTATGTTTTATAGTTTCTTACTTAATTCCTTTATAATTTTTTAAGTTTATTAAAAAATTAATCGTTAGCCATTGCCAGCTCTAAAAAGCTAACCGTTTAAGTTTGGAGTTCATTAAATCTGTGTCGATTTACTAAATTTATGTATTCTTGTATCACACTATCGTCTTTTATAATTTTTAGTGCTTAAATATTAAATTAGTTACAACTTACAAAAAATAAATCCTACTAAGGGCGCCGGACCCCACCTGTCTGTCCCCTTGGCTTAGTGGAATGGGACAGGCCGAGGGGTTCATCCTGCCATCCTGGTCCCCCCCCCCTCCCCCCTCCCATTAGATAGCCAGAGATGGAACCAAGTGTGATCCAAGCTGCATCTTTCGTCAATTTAATCAGTAAACTATTTTGCTCACTTAATATTCCTTGATCTGAGCTACACGTTATTCTATATCCTCAAGCAATTTATATAATATCTATTGTCAGATCACATCATAAAATTTGATTTTCTCCTTTTCTTTTGCTTCAAGCATCTGATTTTTGATATAATCCGGACTAGCACCATAGAAAGCCTACTATATTTAGTGTTTCGTACTGAAGAGGACTCCATTACTAGGACTCAGACCCGAGACTTATTTTAAAGAGTGAAGGAACCTTTCACATTCCACCACACCCCCTCCCTTCAATGGTCTCTTCAATCTTTTCTAGATTACAACATTTTACGCTCAAAGCCAGGTTCTCTATAGCTGAACTTGACAGTGGCATGCATTGACCTCATTTTTTAAAATACAAGCCGAAGAATAAAGGTACCACAACGTTTAAAGCAATAAAATGTTACCTTACTACATCATGTGTGCTCTGCTGGAAGGATCCCAGAACAACAAGCACTACTGCAAAAGCATTGAGAGCCTGTAGAGTTAACTGTAGTGTCCCCATAACTGAAAGCGAGCTCTTCATTTTCCAAAATGACCCTGGAAGAGAAAAAGCAGACTCTGGGTAGCAGAGCTCCAGAACTTCGCACTATCAATGTAGAAAGGTTACCACCATCACAGGAATGATTAATGAAGCGGGCAATATTGCCAATTCTGGTAGCATCAATGTTGATTCTCATACACGCATTTCCAGATGGAAGGTGCTCCTTAACAACCAGGAGTGCAGGCGAAAAGTGACCACTCTTTGAAATTTTGTCATATAGCCTCTGGCGATTTCTTGCTTCCTCAGTGGTCAAAAGTTCTCCTTCGGAAAGAAAAAAGAAAATAACAACCCAAAAAAGGAACCAGTTTGTCAAAAAGAAGCATTATAAGTACACATCAGCACAAAAAGAGCAAGAAAGTAGATAACTTTGTCCACGCTGACAATTTTCAAGTCTTGAGAAGTTTGAGAAAATTCATATATACACTGTTTACTGTTTAGTGAAATGCCAAGAGAACTTCACCAATTTCAACAATTATTGTGGACACCACTCTCAAGAGAACAGTCGCACCGGGCTTGCCTAGTGCGGGTTACCTCTCCTATGTGGTTTGCGAGCTATTGCATAGGAGCGGGGGTTTTACCCTGTGCGCACCCAAAGGGTAGCGGCTGCGGGTTTCCCTTGTCATAAAAATAAAAATAAATAAAAAAAGAAAGAGAACAGTCAATTTAGCTTTATTAGATGATTAAAAAATGGGAAAAGGCAGTTATCAAAAAAAAAAAGGGAAAAGGCTCAAATATGCCGTCGAACTTTGACAAAAGGCTCATCAATCCCATCCGTTAAAAGTTTGGCTCATTTATGTCATTTTCGTTAGAGAAAAGGCTCATCCATGCCATTATTTGTTAACTGAAATGGCATAAATGAGCCAAACTTTTAATGGATGGCATAGATGAGCCTTTTCTCAAAGTTTGATGGCATATTTGAGTCTTTTTCTTTTTTATAAAGTGATTTAATTAATGACATGGATGAATCATAATTCACGATGTGTAAAAAATGATTTTGCAAAATCAGAACTATTTTCAATTAACAAATAATGGCATGAATGAACCTTTTTCACAAATGGAAATAGCATAGATGAGCCAAACTTTTAACGGATGGCATAGATGAGTTTTTTGTCAAAGTTCAACAGCATATTTGAGCCTTTTCGGAAATAGTCTCCTATGGCCATTTACAACCATTTACAAGTTTGAATAGAAGATAATGGCCTCTTCAGATCTCTTGTGTGTTACTTTTAGATCTCATATGTGTAAAATTGAAGATCATTTGAAAAAAGGATAAAAACTAAAAACAAATTTGTAAAGGACCACAAAACCAATTGACTCAATATCCCTTAGATAACTGAGATAAGTAGTCCAGCACCATAGGGTGTTCAAAATGACTTTGTTATTGCAGGTGCTATTATAGCTTTTACATTCGCCTCATGATGTTCCCTTATCAATAAAGTATATCCCCTAGGTATCCACATAATAGAAAATCAAACACTGAGATTGTTCCCCAATATCCTAGTTAGCATGCATTTGTTGAGAACTATGTTGTTTGTAAGTTTTAACTACAGCACTGTGACACAATAGGTTTTAAAGAAGCCAATTAAACCAAACCTAACCTTATAATAAATGATACAATATTAAACTCTGAAGTTTCTTATCAATGATATACATTTCAAAAGCTTCATTTGTCAAAATTTATGCTAGTAGGATGCACAAAAAGAAAAGTATTAACCCCTACTGTCCGTCTGTCCGTACAGTACTTCACTGAAAATGTTGAACTGCATTCTTAATTCACGTTGATTAACCATCTAATCTTTTCACAGAACCAAAAGAATGAGGCCTTATCTGCTGACTTCAACCTTCAACGCTTAAGAGTCAGAAGGCCTTTCAGAAGAAAGTTCCAGGTTTATACACACTTCAACCTCCGTTAAGTGCAAACAAATGAGGCCTTAAATTTTGTGCCCAATAAAAGTACATCACATAAATGGGATGGAGGAGTATATCCCCTTGAAGGAAAAAACCACATTTAGTTTCCTCAGTTGTGCACCTTAAGCAACATATGGCCAGAAGCATGAGAATATTTGGTTTTTATTGGTGTCACCTTTTTTACTTTATTCCCCTATTTCTTGATATCACAAAGTCTTGCTTGTTTCTTGGCCAAATGCTGGTCAATATAAGTTGAAATCAATTTGCATCAAGTCCAAATAGTCAGAGTTGTCTACATGAATCCTTTGTGTTCACCCGCTCATTTTGGCTCCATTTCATTCCAATATGGATAATTTATTTTCTCTTCCTTCATTTTGTTCTGTGTGAATCAGGTGTCTAAAACCAAAGGTTCTCAAAATCTCACTTATTCCTCTATTGAAATACAACTCTAAGAAGAAGACTCTTACCAAACACCAAAACTAATGAAATAACAACTGAATCTCAATAACTAATCCAAAAAAAAAGAAGAACCTTAATAGCAACTAGTCCCTGCATAGATCATTTGTCATTGTCATATTAACAAATACAAATGGTTTCATCGGTATATCTAGTATCTCACCAACTCTTTCAGTGATGCTTTTTATTGGTCAGTAATTTTCCCTAAGATCCGAATCAATCTCAAACCTCATGTTGGTTAAGCTTTCTTCCGAGGAAACAACAGGATTGAAATAAGTTTAACAGAGTCTCCTCCCATTTGAGGATTAAATGACAGCCTTTATCGAGTTGTCAATCTTCCCATCCACATAATAAGCAATTGAAGAAGCATATTAGCAGTATCTACAATCTAAAACATTGTAATAATTGATATAAACAGGAGTTCATATGATCTCATTGTTGAACATATTCCTATTGAACAACAACATAAATTCTTTACCTGTATACTCGCATATGAATTTCCCTTTTGGAATGAATTCAGCAGCACACAAGGTCCAGCCTTTTCTCCTATCCTTCACAACCTTCAACTTCACTGAAATTCCTTTCTGAGTTAACCTATTACCGCACTCCAACCCGCAACCGCAACTTGGCCCGCATTCTCGGGTCGGCAAATCAGAAAAATCCATACATGCGCAATTAGAACCGGAGTCCAAGTCGCAACTCTCACAATCGCATCCATAAGCACCCTCCACCCGGACTATAAACGGGTCCGACCTAACCCGACCCGATCCACCTCCCCATGGGATGGATGGAGAGGTGGGTAAGGTCTGAACAGGGGAATAGATGAAATTGGCGTAAAGTTCGGAGTCGACGGAGTTGAAGAAAGGAATAGGGTAATTCTCTAAGCATCTAGAAGCATCGGAGATTCGACTGGAAGTAATAGCCTTGGAAAGTACATGTAACACCTTGCAGGTTGCTGAAACGGAGGCTAGACCGGCAGGCTCTAAGTATGGAAAAACGAGATGGGCGAACCGGCAAAGTATTCCGGCGCCGTCGTCGTCTTTTTCCGATTCGCCGGTTCTCTGTTGTTTGTCCATTGTTGCCACTCAATTTTATTTTATTTTGATGATTCAGCTACGTCAAAATTTAACAGATTTATAGTTCAATAGATATTTAACAATTTACTATTTTATTAAATTTGAGGAAAACAATAGAAAAATTATTTTAATCATAAACACTAACAAAAAAAATCATTAATTTTTAAAATATGCAACACAAAAAAGTATATTATATTCTAAAATAATTTGCGGAAGCTATCAAAATTATACCTCTCGAATTTTTGCTTATTTCCTTTTACCATAGTAATCATTTAAATTCAATATATGAAATTCGGTAAATAATAATTTAACTTAAAATAAACTCGTAGCATTCATGCCGAAATGCTTAAATGGCTTGAGCATATGTTTAGTTGTTAACATGAGTTCCTATTATCGTTATTGTTAAAGATGGAAGTTGCACCGCATTACACTTAGGATTAGAATAGTGGTATGTAATGGTTAAATCCTTTTTTTCGCTGCTATGGCCTTTCAGTTACATGTTATATGAATTTGTGAGCCCCTAATTCCCATGCTTATGAAAAAAAATTATGGTGTTTGAGAGACAAGTATGAGGTGGCATATAAAAGTTGTATGAGCCTCCTTTCATAATTTGACAAGTGGATAATTGGGTTTCATTTTAAAAAATGGGTCAAAGTTTCTTTTCTCTCTTACTTTTTAATTTTTTCCCATTATTTTAACTTTTCCACTTCTCCTTTTATTTTAACCATTATTTCAAATTTTGCTATTTTCCTTATTTTTAAAAGTATAAATTTAGCCTAATTCATCATACTCCTAACATTTGGTATTATTTTTCTATCCTATATTAGTTATCTAAATTACTAAAAATAACTATTAAAATTATTTATCGATTAACAAAATTATACTATCATTTTTTTATTTTCATTACCCTAGCAATTACTCTTTTTGAAAGTATAAACAAAATTTGTAAAGTTGTAAAAAATAAATATCTTAAAGAGTAAATTAGTAAATTATCATTTTTATTAATAATTTCTTAAAGAACGTGTAGAAAAAAGTAAAATAATAATATGAAAGGAGTATAAAATCAATTTTTTTCTCCGTAAATGATACTCCAACAAGAAAATATTACAGAAAGACCATCCGTAATCTTCACAAATAATTACATAAATTTTGTTTCTATTTCCTTGTAATTCAAAACCGAAAATCATCCATAAACTCCTACATACATACATACTCTCTCAATTTATATGATATATGTTTATTCTTGATATTTTAAAAATATTTTATTATTATTATATTGACATGATAAGAATTGCAACTTATAGTGTTTGTTCAAAAAATATAACCTTCTCACTAAGTTGCAATTCAACCTAAAATATTATTAGTTGCAATTCTTATCATGTTAATATGATAAAAAATATTTTATAGCTTGAATTTTGAGAACAAAAAATAAGAAATTAATAGATAGAGTAAAATGAAAAAAATAATTAATTATATTTTGATTTTGTTGATTTACAAGTAATTTTAAATAACTTTTTGTCATAAAAATAATACAATTGATTTATATGAGGTTAAGAGCACAAATCTTAATTTAATTTGTTTTTTAAATATGTAATTACTTGACTTTAAATCTAAATTAATATTAATATATTTATCTCTATTTGATTTTTAACAAATGAATATTATGAATTATCAAAACAATAAAGAAAATAAATTACTAATTTTAGGACATTCCTATTTTTAAATTGAAGAATTGGAGAAATAATGAGCAAAAGAGATAATAAATGACTAATTTTAGGATATTATTATTTTTATTGTGTAAGAAATATATTTAAAATTTAAAATTTTACAAAGTACTCTACATAAAGGGGGTTAAATAGAAGGTGGGGTAGAGGAGTGAGAAGAGAAATGGAAAAGTTATAAAGCTATGGACCTACAAAATGAATTTTATCTATTAAAATAAAATAATCCTTCATACAACTATAACATGGTGTGGCTCAAACACCATAAAAAATTTATGTCGCTCCTATTGAGTTGAGCATGCATGATCACCTCATATGGTAAAAAATAATATATATTAGACATTGAAAATCAACAAAGAAACACTTTTGCTATATATAAAAACAAATTATTTGAGACATTGTTGCTGCTATAAGGGATAAAAATACATATATTTTTTGTACTATACTATAAATTTAAACAACTTTCCCTATACTTTGTATTACACAATTTGCTGTACTAGTGTATAGTTTCTCTTTTCATCTTTTGCTCAGCTTTTGGTGATTTGAAAATTGTCTTCCAACTTTCTTGTATTTGCATTCACATACTACAAAGTAGAAAAGAAAAATTTAGCAAATTCTAAGACATGTGTAACAAAAATTATACGTTTGTAACACTCACCTCAATAGTCAATGAATTTCTTGTTGCATGAACTCGCACGTATCCAAATTCAGCTACTCTTATCAAACTCCACTTATCAACCTGTATTTTATCATGAGTATATAACGCTATTGTTATAGTGAGTAAAGTACGATTGTTATTTTAGACGAGGCTAACTAGACTTAATTAATTACCTGAGAAGGGAATTGGTCCAAGCTAAAGCCAGCCATTCCAATAACAGCATGAACAGGTGCACTATAATTGGTATTATCATAAGTATCAATTCCACTTGCATCTTTAGTAGGCAATGCTTTACATTCCTTTTGATATACTGCACAAGTCCTCTCATAATTGTGAACATGTCCAAATAATGCTAGATCAACCTGGCACGTTTTTACATGCACGAATTAATTGACGATCTGATAAAAATGATAATCATTTTTGAAATTTCTTGATATCTAGTGTAGCTTCATATTGTCGAGGATATGACTTTAGATAAGAAGGAGTGGAGGTCGCGTATTAGGGTAGAAGGTTTGTAGAGGTACAATGTGTTGTCTTGCGTTCCATAAGTTTAGGCTTATCAGTGCATGTTGTAGCACTAGTTGTACCCTTGTAGTTCTTGTTATATGGTGTTTATATATTGTATTCAGCATTTCTATTATGACACTACTTTGTTGTTGTTGTTATATCTTTCTTGTAGACTTTATATTGTTTTTCTTATTATTTATGTTTTCCTCATTATTTTCTTCTTCTTTTACTTGATTTGATGCACTTGAGTCGAAGGTCTTTTGGAAACAGTCTTTCTACCTCAACGAGGTAATGGTAAGGTCTATGTACACTCTATGTATCCTCCCCGACCCCACTGAGTAGGATTTTACTAGGTATATATATTATTGTTGTTGTACACGTGATCTGGCTTGGTCGACCCAATCATAATAGTGTATATAACTCTCCAATCCATATAAAGTAATAAGAGCTTACCTTGTTTGCCAATAGTAATGGCTCAACAGCTTTGACAAAATCATCATCAACATTTTGAAGAATTCCACCAGTGACAGAAGAATACATGGGTCGATGCCTATGAAGAAATCAAACATATGATTATTATTATTATTAAAATAGAAGGGGAAAATAAATGGTACTATGTAATTAACTTATATTATTTCAAAATTGTTGTAACATTTTCTCATCTAGTCTTTCCACTATTTCACTTATATAGTCGATCTCAACTTGTCTGAAATTGACGCAATAACAAACATGTTAATTTAATAAAAATAAAAGGGGTATGATTTACTTACCCCGTAAAAATTAACCAAGGTGTTCTTGTTCGATCAACTGAAGCCATGTCATTCTTCATCCATTCATACTGTTCGATCATATAAATGCAAATGACGTGAACTCAGTAATTTTTGTTCAGACTATGTATACGTACTACGAAATCGATTTATAAATATATGTATATACCTGCTCTGAGTCTTGAGACCAATCATGTTCAGTTGAAATAACAGTGAAGTGAACACTTCCTTGTTCAATAGAGTACCATGGCTTATCTTTAGCTTGTGTTGGCATTTGAAAATAAGTTTCATAAGGCACACCACATTCTCCACCTGAATCTGGTGTTGCATATACTGATCCTGTACCTATATAATCCCTGAATATATATTTTTTTCACATTAAAAAAAAATCAAAATTATACGCCCTTTAACTTTGTGATTTAGAACGTATATATACCCTCATTATCTAATAAAAAGTGCATATTTACCTTTTTTCGTTAACAGACTGAATTGAAAACTTGAGGTGATTCTCAAGTTATACCTAATAGGTATTTATATTCAGTGATCATACGTGAAATTAATTTCAGTACGTAATAGGATATACCTTTCATGATTTCCGATAGCGGTCATGTATGAAACACGAGAGGCAATTGGAGTGATTAGATGAAGAAAATAATCCCATTCTACTAGAAATCCAGTGGCATAACTTATATCACCAATGTGGAATACAGAATCAACATTCCCAGATGATACTTCATCAACCATAGCTTTCACCACTGATAATGATCCTGGCTAAATACACATATGTATGCACAATAATTAATTAATTTGAATCAAAATTTGAAGTGTTAAATGATATATGTGTGATTGGTATGGAGGAAAATATTTTCTGAAAAATGTTTTTTGAATTTTATCATGTTTAGTTGACGTAAATGTTTTGGAAAGTATTTTTCATAATGAAGTTATTATATTCCTTCAATATAAGGAAAATGACTTATTTACCAAAAGTAGAGAAATGTTTTTTAAACTCTCTTTCAACCTCACCACCTGACTTGTGACCCAACCACGAACCGACATGGGACCTGACCTTGAATCGACATGGGACCAAATCTCCAACCCGAGACTCAACCAAGTTATATAGGGTTGGGTCTCGAGATTTGGGAGTGGGGTCGGGTCAATGTCGTATCCCGAGTCAGGCAAGGGTCGGGACTTGGGTCTGGGTTCGAGGTCATAATATTTGCCTAGATTATACACCCTTCATCCCATAATAACTGGTCACTTCCCATTTTACACGATACTTAAGAAATCATAAATAAAATGATCAATTTGACTATTTTACCCTTTATCCATATTGATGAATATCAAATAATTTATGATGACATAGGGCATACAAAAGACATAAGTAATCCTAAGTGGGCGAAAGTAAGAGTACAAAGGAATAATTAAGTATTTTATAAACTCTTTAGAAAGATAAATTCTAGGAACTTTAATTTTGTTTAAGCTTCCAAAAAGAAATTACGGGAACGTACATTAAGCATGATGATAATATTAATTACAGGGGTAAATGACAAAATTAATTAATTTTATCTTGATTTAATAAGCGATCAAGTAATTTATGACAAGTAGTTTTAGAAAGATGATAGTTAATGTGGGGCAGATGGAATACTTAAATGTCTTAGAGACAATATTTTCTCGTTACAAACCAAAAACAAAAAAATAAGTAAGAAAATCTCTTTTTTTTTCTAGAAAAATATTTTTCTTCATACCCAACAATCTCATATTTAATTAAGGACTTAATTTAGTATTAATTAAACATTTAATTATAATTACCTGAATATAATGTTCTGCAGAAGGATCTCTAGGAGCTTTTCCCATATCACCATATGCCAAAAATCTAACCTCATCTGTTCCACCAGCTGGTGGTGTTTTGAAGGTAATTTTCTCACTCCAACCACTTGAATCACTATAGTGGTTGAGTAATTAGAAAAAAAAAACATATCGTCGTTATAAAAACATAGAATCATTTAAACTTTCAGATAAGATAATAACGTGACTTAATAATATGTAACATATTGTCTAATGGCATATACCTTCCATATGTATAGGAGTTTGTGGTTGATGGATTAAGGCCAGTCATTACTGCTGTATGAATGAAGCCAGGGTCATGCCATCCAAAATCCTTAGCTGGACTTTTTAAGATAGAACCTAATTAAAAAGATTAACAAAATGGTTATGATCTTAATTAAGTTTGATTATTAAAATGGTTATATTATAATTAAGTATGGTTTTATTAAAACTTACTGCACATGTCCTTTTGGGTAAAGGTAGAAACTTGTGATGTTTGAGATTTTCCATCTCCATATTGTAGTTGTTGAGGTGCTTTATCTCCACTAACCCATGTTACTCTCATCTAAATATAGGGCCAAAAACAATTAATGATCATGAATGTGGTATAATTAATACGGAACTCAAATTCCATTTATAAGATTATACGTTGTTTTATGTTAATAATACTAACAGAAGAATTAAAATAAGAAAAATAAACTATTCTAGTTGGACTATTCTAAATGGTACTCCATCGGTTCCTTCTTACTTGTCAAATTTTGACTTGACACGCCTATTAAAAAAATAAAAATTGGCATAGTAAATGTACTATTTTATCCATATTAATTGATAGGGTCTCAAATATATTTACTCGCTACATATCTCAAAGACATTAACTCAATGTTAATAAATAGAGAATATACTTGGAAAAAAAATTGTCCTTCCTTAACTATCAAAAATGACAAATTAAAAAAAAAGATCAAATTAAAAAATATTTGACAAGTAAATAGAGACGAAGGGAGTTCTAATAATTAATTAATTCATCCATTAATTATGCTAGACCTAATGAAGAAACATTTACAAATAAGAGTTCCCTATAGTTACATCATTTATTCTTCATACATGCTCTTTCATTTCAATTTACGTGAACATATTTAACTGATCATACAATTTAAACAACAAATGAAGAAAATTTTGAAACTTTTGACTTTAAACATGTTATTATAATATAACGTATTATTAAATAGTGTCACGTAAACAGATGTACTTACAGATGTTGCAGTGGAGTCAATGCTAGAGAGATGTCCATATAAAGGTTGTTTAGGATTAGTGAAGGTTAAATTGTTGTTTGATCTTTTGAGGATACAAGGAGTTGCAAATCCACCAGCAAATAACACAAACTCAACATCTGTCCTAAAATTAACAACATGAAATGAGAGTGAGGCACTACATGTTCTCACTTCACAACTTCCCTTTACATGTTTCTTGCATTCTTTCTTCTTGCAATTTAGATAGCCTGGATCTTTGCTTAAATATTGTGCCTGCATGCATGCATTCATTATAATAATCAATATCATCTCGGTCAACATATGTACGCAGATCTTATCACAACCTTTATGAGGATATATAGAGACACTATAACAAAAACAACTTTTAGCGGTGATAAATAGACACATTAATAAAGAGCGTTAAAGTTTTTACTGGCATTCCGCATTAGTTAAGTCTCATTAGATCCAACGTCGTTAAAAACTTTAGGGACATATACAAAAAGTGTTAATTTCTTAATAATTTTATATTGAAGGAGATTCGAACGAACCCCTGACCATAAAGTGGCTCCACCCCTGAGTATCTAGTATTAAATATTCTCAAATGGATGTTGTCATTGGTAACGTAATGTTTCATGAATCACAAATCTAAAGACATTTATTCTACACAAAAATAATAAGGTCTACCAAATCAATCATGAAAAAAAAGTAGTCAATTTGAACATGATAATATAGCTAGACGGTGCCAAATAAAAAATCGGCACAAAGTGTTGAATGCTGAAAGCAAACAGTTAGAAAGCTTTGAAGTTTCAACCAATCAATATGAAAAAAATAAAATGTGGGGTCTAACTATGATCTGTATTTATTTTTCGAATTTAGTGATGCAATAAAAATTAATTTTGTAGATCACTTATAATTTTATTTTATTTTAGTTTTACACTTTTTTACGAGAAATGCTCATTTTAACACGTGTGAAATCTTTATAACTAAACATAAAAAAAATTAAAAAGTTATTATCTTCTATTTATTTTTAAAATTTCATAAACAACTAAGAGATTTTAATTCCTCTTAATATAATGTGAATGAAGTTGCCATAAAGTTAGCTAAGGAGGCAGTATTGCATGACTTATTTCAATGTGGTACGCTTTTGGTGGAGATATATATAGGCGTGACCACTTCCCACTACTATTATTTAATACTACTACAATTAATAGGCATATTCCCACATCTTTATCAGAATTTTTCCTTTTTTTTTCATGTCGATAATATAAGTAGGGATGACACTGAGATGGGACGAATTAATTAGGCCCAGCTAGAAAATTACGGTAGGATTCATTGAAATACAGTAAAATCTTACTAAATTAATGCTCGGTTAATTAATAACCTTTTTAAGATAAAAAAAAAATTTGGTTCTGACTTGGACCAATAGAAAAAATCACTCATTTCAATAAGATAATAGGATAATGTATTTTCAGAAGACCCTTGTATAAATATATGGTACCTATTAATATTATAAATTAATAATTCTTTAAAAGTATAGATATATCTAAGACAATTTAGTGAAATATGATTCTATTGTTTTCTATTTTTTTTGTTAAAATTTATCATCTTTAACTTTTCTTATTACATACAAAAGTTTTGGTGTTGTCTTTTTGAACTGCACCATAAAATTGTGAAGAGTTCTAAATGCGATAAGTGTTTCCTTACGCGTAACTAGTTCCAAAGATATTATATCATCTTCAACTTTATCATCAACATTATTTGTTTCAGTGGTACCCACAATCTAA
This sequence comes from Solanum piurae, assembly GCA_029582685.1. Classification (NCBI taxonomy): domain Eukaryota; kingdom Viridiplantae; phylum Streptophyta; class Magnoliopsida; order Solanales; family Solanaceae; genus Solanum; species Solanum piurae. Next base: position 1,011 of record JAJOOO010006530.1, on the reverse strand, counting down.
TTCTTCTAAGCTTTGAACCTCTGAACATTTATTATTTCACTCATCCAACAGGTTGTTAACATTCATTTTATTGTTGTAATCGGGATAATTAATCATGACATCAAGTTCATGAATGACGTTGATTCATTTAAAATCTATGAGATAATTAATTTCTTACTATAAAAATATTATATGATATTACCTTTGTCCACTTTTAATTGTCATGATTTTCTTTTTTAGAGTCAAACTATAAGAACTTTGACTAACATTTTACGATGTATTTTTTCATCATGTTGATATGCAAAAAATTGCAATTTATAGTACTTTTCGTATAGTTTTTGAATATCTATTTTTTTATTTAAAATATCAAATTATTGTAATCTAATTTAACTTTGAAAATTTAATTAAATTAACTTTTGAAAAACGTAACATGATAATTAAAAATACACAAAAGGAGTACAACAAGTCGGTGGTCAAGAAAATAGGTAGATACGAGTGTACATGTTACATGGGGAAGAAACAGTTAGAATTAAATAGTGATGTGAATGAAGTGTACAAAGTGGACCAGAGGAATTTACTCAGATAATAAATATTTTTCGATTTTCAATTTTAAGTAGAGTAAAAAGGTGGAAACTTTGGGTGACAGATTAAAAAAAAAAAAGTGAATGAAATTCAAAATATATAAAGTTAGTTGAGGAAGTGGCATGGCATGACTTATTTCAAATTTTCAATATAGTTGTGTATATCATGATTAAGTTATTTATACTAATTGTGCTAGCAGATGACATGTCTTATCTTTGAGATTTCAAAATTCACATGTTAATGAAGATTGACTTTTTCTTTAGAGATATATAATAAATGTGATCAGAGATACAATAAGATTATAATCCGTCTAAATTTTGATTAATTATTAATCTGAAACTCTACATTAATATTCATCACTTTTTCTTTTAATCCTTTTTCTCCGACTCTCATAGTCTTTTTTCTAGTCTCTTAATATATTTTCAATAATTATTTATTATTATTATTATT
>JAJOOO010006529.1:0-13937 GCA_029582685.1 Solanum piurae | reverse complement strand
CGACACGCATCCACTGACATTTTTGAAGAGTTCGAGCAACATAGGTCAAATCTACTTCTAAGTCATTTTTAGCTTTTGAGAGTTTTTGGCATAGTTAAAAATAACCTAAAATAAGTTAAAAATGATATTATGGATGTCTATATATATTTTTTCCTTCAACTTTTCTTTTACATGAACATTAAAGGGGGAGTGTTGTAAAACTAAGGTGGATGCCATGTGGACCCCACCTATTTGAGGAGTATTATCACTTGTAATGTTGTAAAACAAAGGTGGATGTCATGTGTGGCCCACCTATTTGAAGACTACCATCACCTGGCCAATTGAATGTCTTCTTAATGGCCAAGTGATATGTTTGTACATTACTTTTTGGCTATAAATAACCACTACTTTATTTACGAAGCAATAAAATACACTACTCTTTCTCTCTTTGCTTGTTCTTCCTTTTAATTTAGTTATTAATCTTAGTTTGCTAAGTTAGTTATTTTATAACACTTAATTGCAACCTTAACCACACCAGTATCTCCTTGAGGCAAATTCACCGGAATGTCAGCCAAGCAATTCAAAGGCATCCGACATTCAGAAGTCTGTGCAAAATAATTCTGAACCTGAGCCATCCGGTAAACTATTGTCCATGATGAACTTTTCAACATCTTGCTCCATCCTCAGAATGGAAAAAGATGCTCTCGAGGGTTTTGTAAAGCCTCACGGAGAAATTGATCCACTGTTAACAACATCCTTCGACACTCTCCCCGAAACAGCACCAGCAAAAGCCGAGGAATCAGGCAGTTCAAATTGATTATTGTTCATAGAAGAAGATGAAGAATCAGTGTCCTTTGAATTCTTTGAAGAAGAAAGTATAAGCCGTCTCATGCTAGCATCCAAGTCACCCACCTCCCATGACTCCGGTGGGCTCTGAGATCATTAGCAACAGACACAAAGCCCTCCATGGGTTCAATTTTTCAGCCCAACAATTTTTTTAGAAAAAAAATCCAAAAAAACTAGGATTTAGACATGAAAGGAATCATCAAATCCAACTATAAATCAAGATTCCAGAGAAGCTAGATTTGAAGATTTCAAAATTTTTCATAAAGATTGATAAAATCTAGAAGAGGAGAAAAAGAGGACAAAACGGTTCTGGGGTTTCGAGAGAATGTGTGAGACAGGGGAGAGATAGAGGTTTTTGAACCAGTAGTCCAAACGCCCACTGATGTAAAATCAGTTGGCTATAATTGGGTCTTTGTACGAACAAGCAAAGAGAAAGAATATTGTATTGTATTGTATTTGAATATATATTCCTTCGTAAATGAAGTAGTGACTATTTATAGCCAAAAAGTAATGTACAAACATATCACTTGGCCATTAAGAAGTCATTCAATTGGCCAGGTTATGGTAGTCTTCAAATGGGTGGGCTCTACATGGCATCCACCTTTGTTTTACTACATTACAAGTGATGCTACTTCTCAAATAGGTGGCCCCACATGACATCCACCTTAGTTTTACAACACTCCCCCTTAGATGTCCATGTAAAAGTAAAGTTGAAGGAAAATATATATATAGACATCCATATTACACATTGCTTGTTGCCTCATTAAAAACTTTTCTAGGAAAACCCAGTAGGACAAAATTTTGACAAAGATAAAAAGAGTGCAACGCGTATTTTACTCCCCTTGATAAAGACCACGATTCATATGGTTAAGTTTTTGCATTCCGATCTTGTGTACCATCTTTTCAATAGTTGAGGCTGGTAAAGATTTGGTGAATAAATCTGTTGGATTATCACTTGAACGAATTTGTTGTACATCAAATTACCGTTTTTCTGAAGATCATGTGTGAAGAATAATTTTGGTAAAATGTGTTTCGTTCTATCTCCTTTTATGAAGCCTCCTCTTAATTGAGCTATGCATGCAACATTGTCTCAAAAAAGGACTGTGGGTACCTTGACATCACACTCCAAACCACATCTTTTTTTGATGAAATGTATCACTGATCTCAACCATATGTATTCTCTACTTGCTTCATGAAAACTTATTATCTGAACATGATTTGAAGAAGTAGTGACAATGGATTGCTTCGTAGATCGCCATGATATAGCAGTACCACCGTATGTGAACAAATTGCCAGTTGGAGATCGAGCTATATGTGGGTCAGATAAATAACCTGCATTTGCATGACCAACAAGATCTGCACTATCTTTGTTATTATATAAAACAGACCCATATCATTGGTTCTATTTAGATATTGCAATATATGTTTAACTCCGTTCCAATGTCTTCGTGTAAGGGAAAAACTATATCTTGCTAACAAATTAATAGAAAATGCTATGTCAGGTCTCGTAGCATTAGCAAGATACATAAGTGCACCAATTGCACTAAGATATGGTACTTCAGGACCAAGAGGTTCCTCATTCTCTTCTTGAGATCGGAATCGATCTTTACTCATTTCAAGTGATCGAACAACCATTGGAGTACTTAATGGATGTTCTTTGTCCATGTAAAAATAGTTTCAAAATTTTCTTAGTATATGCAAATTGATGGATGAAGACCCCTTCTGCAATTTCTTAGTATTTTTTGTTTTTGACTTAAAACTTTTCATTTTTTAACTTAAAAGTTACTAAAGTTTGACTTCTTAAAAACAACTTTTAAAAAGCTACTTTTGATAAATAACCTAGCCGAAAGTTACTTGGGCTGAAATGGGATAAAAAGTGTGTCAAAAGCCAACCAGCCCAATTATTACTTGGCTTTATTTGTTCTTATATAAGGTATAACTCTCTCTCTCTCTCTCTCTCTCTTTTGAAATATAAATAAATACATCTTCCTATGATGTGGGATTTGTAAATGCAGATAGGTGAGTGCGTAGCCACCTGGTGGAGGCCGAACTTTGAAACCATAATGTATCCATACTGTCCTCCACACATAACAAAACCTAAGGTACAGTAGTATAAAGTTTTTCTGATTGACTGATCTATCCCGTTGTTTCATGAATCACTGATCTATCCCTTGTTTCATATTTGCCTGATTTAGTTGGCTCTTTGAATGTTGTGCAGGAGTGTAAGAAGCTCTACCTCGTTCACTTATCTGAAAGAGAGTACTTTGCTGTCCCCAAAAATCTAAAACTTCTTGCTGTGCCATTGTTTGAACTTTATGACAATGTTCAGGTATAGAATGATTTATGGTTTCTCTGTTGCCTCCTATTCTGTTCTTTCAAGTTAGTTTGCATATAAGTACACTGTGATCAAAGGTTCCTTTACAGGATTGTGTTGTCTGGTGTAATCTTTCAACAGCGAGTACTATTCATATATGCAACCATCTTTATAATATTTTTCTTATCATACTGATGCTCTCCTAATTCATGGCAGAGATATGGACCTGTAATATCTACAATTCCTCAGCAGCTTTCCAGATTGCAGTTCAACATGATCCATCAATAGATAGTAGATGGACATTCAAGTTCTCCTCCGGGATAAAAATGGCATCAAAATGATTTGGTTTGGTTCCCATAGTTTGAGGGTGACTGATGCCTACTCCATGTAATTTTATAGCATAAACTTATACATGTATCTGTGTATTTAAAAATTCTAATTGCTCATACATATATAGCTTCTGCTTTGAAAACACATAGATACATATACATACAGTTGACTACAGATAAAATTACACTCTGATACTTCATTCGTGGGTTTTAGCCACTGCATCCCTAGTCCAGAGTTAGAGATCAATGAAAGCTCATTCAACAGAATCATAAGCTTTCTGTAGATCCATCTTAAACATACTTCTGTGAGTGCCATTATTGTATATCTCCAATTCTCTTCTCTAGGATGAACCCTGTATGTGAATAATTTCTGATGTGAGGGTGTAATGCTCTTTATTCTAGATGTTTTAACACCTTTGAGATTGGCTAATATATCATAATTGACCAATCCTTTTCTATAAAAGAGGGCATTAAGTCCATCTAGCTCAGAAACTTTATCATCCCCTCAAATATCTTTCATCTCTACACAAATCTATTTGTTGCTGGTGTTGGACCATTACTCACTGCTGGTAAAGATTGAGTAAAATTGAAGAATCTCACTGCTAGTTTTTTGCCTCATAATACTGGAGCAATCAATCAAATTAATATGTTTATTCATCAAATACCTTCTCAGTTCCTTCTTCTTGTACCTTTCTTTTATTGGTACTAACCAACTTATATAGTTCCCCTGGACTCAACACTCGTCGTGAATCTAGTGAGACTATATGTATTGTTTTCCTAGGTCATTATAGATGGTTTTGTTAAAAATTTGCAAAAAAGTTGCTGAAATTTATTTCACTAAAAAATTGAGAAAATTACCTAATTTCTATTGAGCGGTCCCTAAGCTCTAAAAGTGTGGCATTAACCATGGTGAGATTATAAGTATTGTTCTCTCAAGTCATTACAGGGGGTCTTATAAAGTTCTGCAAAAAAAGAGTGCCCAAAATCTGTATCATCAAGAGCTTTAGGTAGTAACTCACACGAAAAATATGAATGAGAAAATCGGCTAATTCTTGTTAAGTGACCCTAATTGCTAAAAAAGTGACATGAATCATGGTGAAACAATAGGTATTGTTCCCCTAGGTCATTAAGGAGGCCCCGTAAAGTTCTTGCAAAATAATTCATATCACCAAAAAAATCATGTACTAACACATGAAAAATTGAGAAAATATCTAATTATTGTTGAGTGGCCTCTAAATGCTTACAAAGTGCCGTGAATCATGGTTAGACTATAAATAGTGTTCTTCCAAGTCATTACGGAGGGTCTTGAAAGTTTTTGCCAAAAAAGTGCCCAAAATTCATATCACCAAAAACTTCATGTACTAAAAAACACAAAAACTGAAAAAATCTCCTAATTCTTGTTGAGTGGTCTTAAATGCTAAAAAAATAGTGTGAATCATGGTGAGGCTGCATGTATTGTTCCCCTAGGTCATTAAGAATGGTCTTGTAAAGTTTTTGCAAGAAAATTTACAAAATTCATATCACTGAAAAATTCATGTACTAACACACTTGAAATCTAGCTAACAGTGTTCCCGACCCTTTGAGAGACCCGTATTCTCTAGACTGATGGAAGACGCGGGACCTTTCTGCCTTTATCGAACTGCCTTGACGCCTTGGCAGGCTTTGACTTGCTTTCCTTCGCTTACCGGAGAGCGGATTCTTTATTACTGACTTTTCGCAGTTGATCGCACCTCGCACCTAAAAGAGTCGGTCCTTGTGAGGAGGAGGACTCTTCTCTTGCTGTCAAAAGTGCTTACTCATGGTCTATCGTGCAGTTGATGATATCATTCTATTCAAAAGGATCTTACTCAATTCAATAGAAACTTAACTTCTACCCCACTTTTTTTCTTTTCAGGCTAAATTGTTGGGACATACTTTTTATAGGAATTCAAGCTTGCGAAATGCTTTATCATTCTTACTGAAGAGTAAAACTCAACTGGCTTTTGGAATCCAGGTGGCTCTTATGCCACTTTTGACAGTCTCGGTTCGGACGAGATAGATGGAAAAGCATTAGGTCGATGGCCGGGGTAATTTCCTTCCCACTCCGAGGCATATTGATTTGGATCCCTGGGAACATGTCTTAGAGAAGTAGATGGCTCGGCTCCACTGGGAGATGGGAAACTATATGCGGAGTTAGAGGCAGAGGGACTTGTACTTGGCTAACCGTCAGAGGGATGGTAAGTAGATTATTCGATAGCTTACCTACGAAGATGGATTTTATTCTGGTCGGCCACCATAGTACTAAGACTGAAAGCCTGCTAGGCAGTCTACACAGAAGGGAAGTCACCAAACGTGGGCATGAGTACCTTTTTCTTACTCGAAGGAACCGCTACCATAGGATTTAAGACAAGGATGCCTTATTGTTTGGACTTTCATTAAGGATAGACCTAGGATTGAAAGAGTCGCAACAGATGGATAGCATCTTCAAGGGATTGATGGCTTCTTCAGAAAAGGCTTGGCCTCCAGAAGATGAGGACTTTTTCGAAAGGATAGAGTCATTGTATTCCCGAGTACTAATTCTCTTTTAGGATGGTATTCTATTGAATAAAGGCTACCTTCTTACTTGGCAGGATTTGGTAGACATATATAGTACAATCGGATTGATGGATAGTGCACTATCCTTCTCCCAATCATTTCTCAGCAAAACCAATGAGTACAACTTATTAAAGGGAAACTACAAAAAAAATCTTAGAGCTAGTTGTCTTAATCATCCACAGCTCCGGGATTAATGTGCTCTTTTTTATGCTGGAGTCATAACTTATCTAAATTCTTATTCCCACCCCTACAAGGTCTTTAAATAAAATGAAGATAACTACTTCTGGATTATATACATTGCTAAAGGTTGAATTCCAAACGATTAGGTTAGGGCAGGGTGGAGTTCCTCTTTAGCACTGTTCTTTTAGGTGTAGTTCCGTCAAGGCGCCAAGACCAAACTCCGGCCGGGAGGGGCCGAAGACTTGATAGGTGTAGTGACTTAGATTCCATGGAGTACAGTCAGACTTTCATGTAGTTCCATCTAATCAAGGTATAAAAGAAAAAGAAAAGCCGACTTTTTCTTTTCCACGTTTTTTTACATTTCAGTTCAGATACGTTGCTCGACTTGCGCCTTTGTACGCTCGACCGCTCCCCCATCCTGCCTGGCCCATTCTAGCGGGGAATAACCTCAATCCATAGAAGTTGCATCCTCAAAGGCTGAGTGATTATACCAGTGATCAAGATATCAACCACATAAATAGGTAGTAAAATGGTTATGGACCCACGATGACGAAAGGTAAGTGATGCGTCGGACTTAGAAAATCTTAGGCCAAACTAAATGTTGATCAATGAAGACAATAGAGCTTTTAAGTGTAGAAGACTACTTGTACTTGAAATTCCATTCCTTTATCCGGTGGGAAGGTTTAGAGCCAGTTAAGCCAATAACATATCTAGCAAAAGCTTCAGTAACACCAGCTACATCAGTAGATCATTGATTAGTATACCTCCTCTGAATAGTCTACGTGGACCCTAGTTTCGATTACTATTAATTCGAATTAATCCAGCAATGCATACAACATTTACTCTCTTAAAGAGATGGAGGTTTAGCGTCAACTCATTCAATGAAGGTTCTTTCATTCACCACACGGATGAATCCTACTCTGTATTTTCTAGCGAACAGTCATTTGTCTAAAAAGAATAGACGTATATCAGCTCTCTCTCATAACAGAATGAAAGCAAGCAAGAACGAAATGAGCGCTTACCCTATCGATCGAAGCTACTATCCTAAAATCAGAAACTCCTAAATTAAAGAACTACATGAAAGTTAATATATTGAGCTAGCCTCCCGTTATGCACCAATGTTTGAAGAGGACCGTTAACCTTTACCAAAAGAAAGAAGAGCTATTGGTCAGTTTCCTATAGTTGACCGATAGAGCTCGACCGATTGAGACAGGGCAGATGCGACTGATGGAAGGGATCTAATTTGAAGAAGGAAGTCATTTGTGGACTGATTCCGACCCTTTACCAGAAGACAAGAGATTTGCGGTATGGCTTCAGAAAAAGGTATTCATTATACAGATATCGTTTAACGAATTACTCGATTGCCGATTCACTGCATCTCGTCTAATTTTTGTTGGGTGGCCCCTAGATGCTAATAAAGTGGCGTAAATCATAATGAGACTATTGTTCTCCAAGGTCATTACGGAGGGTCCTGTAAAGATATTGCTAAAAAAGTGTCCGAAATTTATATCACCAAAAACATCATGTACTAACTCACATGAAAAAAATGAGAAAATCGCCTAATTCCTGTTGAGTGGTCCCTAAATGCTAAAAAAGTGGCGTGATCATAGTGACACTATACGTATTGTTTCCCTGGATCATTACGAGGGTCCTATAAAGTTTTGGCAAAAGAAATTCTCAAAATCCATATCATAAAAAAATTCAAGTAATAAGACACGAAAAATTGAGAAAATCACTTAAATCCTATTGAGTGACCTCTAAATGCTAAAAAGTGGTGTGAATCAAAGTTATGCTATAGGCATTGTTCCCTAAGTCATTATGGAGGGTCTTGTAAAGTTTTTGCTAAAAAAATGTTCGAAATTCATATCACTAAAACTTCATGTACTAACACACACAAATAACTTAAAAAATCACTTAATTCTTGTTGACTGACCCTAAATGCCACAATATGACGTGGATCATTGTGAAGCTATAGATATTGTTCCCCTGGGCCATTACCGATCATCTTGTGAAACTATAGGTATTGTTCCCTTAGGAGATTGCAGAGAAAACAGAGAAATACAAACATCTAATGTATGAACTTAGAGCTAATATAACACATCTCCAGGGAAAAAAATTAACTTGCAAATTTCAGCATACACAATTATTGGACTAGGAGACACTGTTCATTATATCAAGCAATCAGCCAAAAAATAAAAGAGAGAATACTTAGTCATTATGTTAATTGTTGTGATTATTTCACTAGATAATTTGCTACTTTATTTGCTTCTCTAAAACAATAAGTGAAATTAATATCATTCTTATCAATGAGATAGATAGTATCTTTCATAATGGCCCGAATCACAACTCATCAAAATAAAAGAAAAGAAATCACAATGTCTCTTGAAAAAGTTTTCTAGTGTTAGATTATATCTTATAAATAGTATATTAAGTTATTTTTTCACTTTAAATTTCTTAACAACGTGAAGAGAAATAAACCAGAAGCTTCACTAAACTGTTCAAACAACCAAATCCAGCAGGATGCATCATTCTTTGAATTAACAATATCATACACTAGTGACAATATATTTCCTGAATACAAATAATAAAAAATTAATATTTCATAAAAAAAATCATACAATTATAAAAACTGAATCAAATTTTATCTATTATAAATCAATTACCTGCTCCATCTAGAGTACTGTCAGACATAAATGTACCATTATAAGTCCCCCATGAGGTGGTTGTCATCCACCATAACAATTGGTCTACAACTTTCAAAATTCTTTTATGAATGGAAAGAGAGGAATACAAAGATACAAAAATTGATTTTCATCGATTTTCTTCATTCTTAATCGCGATCCAGGATAGTTAGTATCCAATATATATATATAAAGTAACTCAACAATTTATTATAAGAATCAGAAGGTGTCGCCTCTAATGGATTTATAGCCTTTTCCTTAGTCGTTCACATTAGGATACATCTACTCCAAGGTCTAGTCTAACAACATCTTGTATATCCTTTGGTGTTAACTATTCCTTTTAGGATTCACTAGTTTGGGCTTGATTATCCCTTCAACAAGATTGTTTGTTGCTTGTCGCTGACAATACACCTGGTCTTTCAAGGGACATGTATGCTCATTTATGGACGTCTTATTCTAAATTTTCCCGATGTATTGATATTAGATGACTTCATTATTCACCACAGTTCTCAGAGACACAAACAAGTGTCTAACTATTCGAACAATTAAGAATACAAATATCACTACAAGAAAGTGGAGATACAACGACATTTTTTAAATGTCGTATTATGATGTTTAAATGTCACAAATTTGTTTACCGACATTTATTTTATATTTGGATCAAATGTCGTAAATTTTAGTGTTGGGGATTTTTCCGACATTTAGGTAATTATCGGGAAGATTTTGTGACATTTATGTAAATGTTGAAAAGAATTTGCGTCATTTACTTTGCAACATATATGTAAATGTTGGTAAGATTATTACGACATTTATTTTTTGACATTTATGTGAATGTCGATAAGAAATATATGACATTTATTTTTGACATTTAGGTGAATGTCAGTATGAGATATATGACATTTATATTCGACATTTAGGTAAATGTCAGTATGAGATATATGACATTTATATTTGATATTTAGGTAAATGTCAGTATGAGATATATGACATTTATTTTTGACATTTAGGTAAATGTCGGTATGAGATATATATGCCATTTATTTTCGATAATAAGGTAAATGTTTGTATGAGATATATGACATTTATTTTTGACATTTACGTAAATGTCGGTATGAAATATATGACATTTATTTTTGACATTTAAGTAAATGTCGATATGTGATATATGACATTTATTTTTTCGACATTTATGAAATGTCACTTAAACTTTCTGACATTTAGATTAAATGTTGGTAAAACAAATTTCAAGACACTTACTTGTGCATTTATAAAATGTCACATTGAAATTTCTAACACTTTAGTTAATGTCAACAAATGCTATTATTGAATGTCATAAAAATTGGTGACATTATTTTATATTTTGCCAAATGTCATGTTAATATTCTAATGTCGCTACCAAATTTCTTTTAACATCCCAGAAAAATCTATACATAATTTTTCTCAAGACACAAATACATACAAACAATCCGTGCATTCAAAACTATCTTCTTCATAATAAGCAAGAAATATTATATAAAGCAAATATTTTCTAATATTATAATCAAAGAACAAAATAGCAATATAATAAGTTTTCTGTAAATGTAAACAATGTCAAAACAAATTATCTTTTCTATCTCAAGTAAAATTGAGATCTAACTAAATGTAATAATCTCAACATAAAATCAACTAATTAACTCCTAATTCAAATGGAATTAAAATCTCCATTAAATTTGTAATAAATCTTTATGAAATCATCAATCCAAAAGTCGAGCATGTTGAAGTCGATACTTGACCTCAATTTCCTTAAAAATTATGCACAAGAAATGCACATAAGAAAATTTATAACTATATAATAATAGAAATTAGATCCCCATTAACTAGAACAATTTGGGATATAAAAAATGATTAATTGAATTTTTCTAAAAACAAAAATATTAAGGAATTGATGCAAAAGCAGTAATTACATACATGAAATTTTCCTCTTTTTGAAAGAAAAGAAAGATATTGTAGTTTTTTTCAAACATACCCACTTCTTTGTATTTGTGCCAACTACGATAGTTTCAGTCTTCTTGATCATGTTAGCCTGAGAAAAAACATTAAATTGATTATTTTGATACTTTACGAAATACAAAACTTAACATTTCATTGAATACATAAGTGTGCCAATTTTTCCAGAAGGAAAATAAAAAAAAGGAAGATATATGATTGCTTCAACAAAACAAACATATGGTGCTGGGACAAAGATACAAACATCTTATAATGCAACTAACAGTGTGATAGCATTAATATGCATTCACATTGTGTATGTTGTTGTTTATTGTAAGAACTCATCTTACAATAAGCTAAAAACTCCAGCACACAGATTATATAGCACACAATAAACAATGTAAGACCTTATCAGATTTACATATTTAGTTAAATTATTTCCTTTTCCAGAAGGAAATGACCCTAAGACTAGCTCCCCCAACCCATGAATTAGTCATCATCCACAAATATATGTTCTTTTCTAGAATATAAAGGAGGAAGGGAGAAGGGACGGTACAAATTAAGAGATAATCACTTCATATATATTACTTAAGTCATTTTAATAACAACGAGGGTAAAAACGAGATATTTTTATCATAAAGTAAATTTTGTTCAAATCATATAATCAGGGGGCAAATTTGGTCAAAGTTTATCCATATATAGTGATGAATAATTTTTTTTAAATAATTAGATTTTAAAAATTAGGTGTAAATATCCGTAATTAGAGACTAATAATAGGTTTAACCAGTGGCGGACCCAGAATTTTCGTTTAGGGGGTTCGAAAAATAAAAGTTTAAACGTGTAAATAAGCCTTGAGAAATGGGAACCTTGAATTCTTTTGGGTTTAAAACCACACTTTTAGCACGTTTTTTAAAGTAAAAAAAAAACTAAAAAAAAACTTGAAAAACAGAACTGAAAATAAATAAAGAGAAAGATAAAATGCTTACATAGAGATTCGAACCATTGGCATACAACTTAATTTCGGGGGGACTTGCCACTACGCCATCAGTTTCTCTTTTTTATTGAGGGGGTTAAAAAAATATATATCTACAGAAATACAGAAAATTTACCTTATATACCGTGTAATTTTTTGCCGAGGGGGTTCACGAACCCACGTGGGTCCGCCCCTAAGTTTAACAATACTTTTCAAAAAGACCCATAGGGTCGTTTGGTATTTGAATAAGAAATAATTTATTAATTTAATAATCTCCATACATCGATCTTTCGAGATCTTTCAACTTCTCAAGAATAACAAGAAAAGGTTATTTCTTCTTTCACAACGGGTATTCTAACGAACTCAAGTTACATTTACTGATCATAAAAATTAAACTTAAGTCATTTTAATAACAACGAGGGTAAAAACGAGATATTTTTATCATAAAGTAAATTTTGTTCAAATCATATAATCTGGGGGGCAAATTTGGTCAAACTTTATCCATAAATGATGAATTATTTTTAAAAAATAATTACATTTTAAAATTAGGTGTAAATATCCGTAATTAGAGACTAATAATAGGTTTAACCAGTGGCAGACCCAGAATTTTCGTTTAGGGGATTCGAAAAATAAAAGTATAAACGTGTAAATAAGCCTTTAAAAATGGGAACCTTGAATTCTTTTGGGTTTAAAACCACACTTTTAGCACGATTTTTAAAGTAAAAAAAAAAATCTAAAAAAAAACTTGAAAAACAAACTGAAAATAAAAAAAAACTACAAAAAAAGAGAAATATAAAATGCTTGCATAGAGATTCGAACCATTGACATACAACTTAATTTCAGGGGGACTTGTCACTACGCCATTAATTTCTCTTTGTTATTGAGGGGGTTCAAAATATATATATCTACAGAAATATAGAAAATTTACCTTATATATATCATGTAATTTTTTACCGAGGGGGTTCACGAACCCACGTGGGTCCGCCCCTGAGTTTAACAGTACTTTTCATCATATGTCATAAAAATCAATGACATTTTTCAACATATGACATAATATATTCGATATTTGTATAAAAATGTCATTGTTTTAGCGACATTTTCGCTATATATACGTCGATCGAATCAACAACATTTTGCAATAAATGTCTTAATATATTCGGCATTTGTATTAAATGTCCCTATTTTAGCAACAATTTTGCTAAAAGTCGCTAAAATCAATGACATTTTACAACAAATGTCACTATTTTAGTGACATTTTTTCTAAATGCCACTAAAATCAATAACATTTTGCAGTAAATGTCATAATATATTCGACAGTTATACTAAATGTCACTATTTAAGCGATATTTTTTCTAAATGTCACTAAAACCAATGACATTTTGTAATAAATGTCATATTATATTCGACATTTGTAGCAAATGTCATCATTTAAATGACATTTTCGCTAAATATCGCTAAAAACAACGACATTTTGCAATAAATGTCATTATCATAGTGACATTTTGGACCAAATGTCATTATTTTTACGATATTTGATACCAAATGTCATTTTTTACGACATTTGACATCAAATGTCATTGTTTTATGACATTTTGTTCTTAAATATCGTGAAATTCTTTATTTTCCGACATTTGTTTCAAATATCACCAAATTAATGTCGTCGTATGTACATTTTATTGTAGTGTACACATAATACATTACAAGATGATCGTCAGTAGAATAATTGATTAAGTATACAAATATAAAAGTATACGAATATACATACATGATTTGACTTGATCTATTTGTTTTTCACTGGAACTTGTGATCAATGGCATACTGCATCATCACAGCTTTTAAAGTTTCACTGTCTTTGTAAACTTCATCTACCATTACTTCCTTTTAATTGATGTTTGAAATAATATCACAATTTATCATATCGCTCACGAATGACACACCAAGCACTAATGCCCGTGTATCAGCTGTATCACCTCCATATATTCCACATATTCCAACCCCGTCTTCATCTAGATTTATATCCATTAATTCACAATCCTTCACAAATACAGTTACACAAAGGAGATACTTTGTCAAATCATTGTTATCTTTCTTCAACG
>JAJOOO010006528.1:0-14454 GCA_029582685.1 Solanum piurae | reverse complement strand
TTTTATTTGAAAAAACCTTAATAAATATTATAAAGATAATTTTATTTGTAGATTTGATTAACAAGTAGTAACATTAACACCATGTAATATTGTTTTGTTGATATTTATAATAATATTTTTAAATTATAATTTATAATTTATTTTAATAATTATAAAAAAAATATAATTTTTAAAAAAGTGGGCTGGCCCGGCAAGCCTGTAGCCCACGTACTTGTGGGCTGGGCCGACTGTTTTCTGGCCCACACCAAAAATGGGCTAGCCCGGCTTGACCCGTAAAATGTCAAAGTCTGTATGGATTAGCCCGGATGGGGTGGGCTAGCCCATATTGACAGCTCTAATATTCATTCGTGTGAATACAATTATTCTTGATTTATTTTAATAAATAAATATAATATAATTTATTGGTGATGTATTAGTTTCTTATACCACCAACCATATCTTATAATAATTATATTATTTGAAACTAGCCAACGCGTTTGCTAGCTTTTTGTTCATATGCTTTTATGACATTAAAAACTTTATATTATAAACTAAAATAGAATTGTCCTATTGTTGCGGATCACACCATATAGAAAACTAATTCACATTCATTCAACTTAATTTATTTTATACTAATTTCTATTGATAATTACCTTATTTTTTGTGAGTATTTCCAAATTTTACTTTTATCTCGTCCTCGAGGTAGAAATAGAGATATTTATTCACATAAAATGCATTTACTTACGTTATAAAATGAGACTTTATCGGGTATTACTATAGTTTTAACTATTACTATAGTTAAAGACGTTGATCACGTAGAAAAAAAAATCATCGACGATGGATACTAGTTAAACTCACGACCTGATAAAAATACTAGTGATCATCTCCAAATGATCTAGGAAAATAGGATAATCAATTGTATTTTAACAAATGAAAGTATTCCAAGTGTCGAATCACAGGGAGAAAACAGAAGAATTAATGTATATATAATAAATAAAAAATATTCCCCTTATCTCATTTTATGTGGCGCGTTTGACTTAACACCGTACTTAAGAAAAAAAAAGAAATTTGAAATTTGTGGTCTAAAACAATCTTTAGATATTTGTGTGGTTGTAAATCATTTCATTAAGAGTAAAAAAGGAATTTTAAAATTAAATGATTTCTAATTATAGTAAGATGACATTCTTTTTAGAACGGACTAAAAAAAAGGATGCGACATAAAATACGATAGAGGGAATATAATTTCATAAATATAATGTGTATGATGTAAAAAGGTCATACTTATATGATATGAGAGTTGTTCAAGAAGTTTCACACGTCCAAATTTATTCAAACATGAGACAAATGACATAATGCAATAGGACGTTGAGGAGAAATATTGAGGGAAGTGATGTAAATGGTTTGGACATGTGAAAAGGAGATGCGTAGACGTATTAGTCAGGATGTGTGAGAGGTTGGTTATAGAGGGTATGAGGAGAGGCAGAGGTAAGCCGAATAAGTATTGAGAAGAGGTGATAAATACAATATATGACGCAACTTCAGATTACCGAGTATATAATCTTAGACAGAAAGGTGTTGAGGACACATATTAGGATAGAAACTTCGTAGGCAATATAGTGTTGATTTGACTTACTTAGGGTGGTTGGTGTTTGCCATTGTACTAGTTTATTATTGTAGCTCTTAGGGGTCGTTTGGTAGAGTGTAGTGGCTAAAAAATAATGCTTACATTAGCTTGATGTATTATTTTTTTATATTTATCATTGTTTATTATTGTTATCAATAATCTATCCTAGTATGTTGTTTATTGTGTTTCGATTATCATAATATTTGTTGTTGTTTTTGCTCTCTTATGGTAGACTTTGTACTGTTATCTTACATGCTATGTTTTCTTCATTGTCTCCTTTGTACCTGGATGTGCTACACTTGAATCGATGGTTTTTCAAAAATAGTTTCTCTACTTTCACGAGGTAGTGATAAGATCTGCGTACATTTTACCCTCCTCACACCTCATTTGTGGAATTTCACTAGATATGTTGTTGTTGTTGTTTATATAACGAATGACCTAATTCGGTAAGCATATGATGAAAGGTTGGCTTATCTTATCGGTGAGATTCGGATGTGTCATTATGATTGTCAGTTTTTGGATCATAACTAGTGTAATTTGACTAATTTATTCCTTATTAATTCTTTGTCTTTATTTATTTAGGGGTCTATTAATTCAAGAATAGTTAATGTTATAGGCAAAGTTGGAAAAAATAAATTGATTTTCTCTTGATTTTTTTAAAATTAACAATTACTCTATCCATTTTATATTACTTGACCCACATTGACCTGGCATACTCTGTTAGTGAAAAATTACAAAATAATAAAATTGCAAGATTACAATTGAAAAATAAAATGAAAAAACAAAATCTCTTCAAGCTGAGGCGCGTATATCTCGCTCTCTTTAAGGAGATTCAAGCCCACTGCAGCAAATATTTTTCACCGGTCCAGCAGTAGTCCTCTTTGACTTGTCCCCTCCAGGATACTACAACCTTCCCAAAGTATAACTCAACAACTCTGGACAAGAGTTGAGTTCAAAGTTTCACAAAAAAGAACATCTCCCTTCAACTAATAAGAACTCTCTTTTTGACAAACTTTATGCACTCTATATTTCTTCTCTTGTATGTTGTGTGTCAAACCAAATGAAGACCACCACTATTTATAGTAGAAGAAGTCTTCCTAGGAATAAATAGGAAGATAATGGGATAGTAAATAGTAAAGATAATGGCCTTAGGAGTTACATATGTTATAAGGTATAATGGAGGAATAAAGAATGGAATTGATGCTTGATAACCAATGTTAACAACGGACAACAAATGTCCTGCCCATGATCAGTCCACCAACGTTCTCAGCAACGTTTTATTTCCTCCACTATAATGAGCAATAGCCCAAAATGAAATGCACATAATGAGTGGATAGTAATGTTACTTAAAACAATATGTAAGAAAACTGCTTCTAACGGACACAGAGGCCTTCCAAATGACAAATTTTATTAATTTAAAATGCTAAATTACCAACAATCCCCCATTCATTTTAATATTAGATAAGAGAGTCCATCAGCTGAAGGAAGACTAGTATGCATAATAAAGGTGTGCTCTGCATTGAACCTCCACTTAGTGAAACAATAATTTTTACTCCAGAGTCGTAGCGGTCTCAGACTTGAACTATGACTGCTTAAGGGAAATAAAATATCACTGCTCACACATAATAATCAAGGTGTTGGCATGAACTTTATAGCCAGCACGTTATGACCTTGTGCTATCTCAGTTTCATGAGTGCATTTGAGAATAAGCCCAATTCTCATAGGAAGCGACCTACTTCCACACATCACATAGGTGAAATATGTCGAGAGTGCTCCTGTAAGCTTAACACTCCACTCATATGGGCTACATATATTCATTAAGAGTTTTATCAACTCAACCTTCACAAACTACAGGAAACAATGCACTCACATCATAGGGAGGGAATAAAAAGATAGTGCATTTTTCACAACAAGTCATCGTATGATTAGTTTTTCCTTTTGAACCTGGTTATAGGATCTCTAGTCCCTAGGTTGGGTTTCCCCATATATGACTCAAGGATTTATAGGCTTCAATCCCATCCCCTCGATGTGCTCCAAACCTTTTCTCTCGTTAAGGCCTTAGTAAGAGGATATGCAAGATTATCACAAGATTTGACATAATCAACATTAATGGTACCATTTGTCAAATACGATCTTACATTACTGTGTTTCCTCCTTATAGGTCTGGATTTACCGTTGTAGTAACGGTTTTGAACTCTACCAATCGCAGTGGTGCTATCACAATGAATTAAAATAGGAGGAATTGGTTTTTCAAAATAAGGTATTTGAAATAACAAATCTCTTAACCAATTTGATTCCTCACTAGCTGAAGCTAAAACAATTAGTTCAGCCTCCATGGTAGAGTTGACAATAATAGTTTGCTTTTTTGATCTCCAACAAACAGCACCACCACCTAAAGTAAAGACATAACCAGTGGTAGAACAGGAATCACCTGATAAAGCGTTCCAATCTGGATCACAAAAGCGTTCCAATCTGGATCACAAAAGCGTTCCAATCTGGATCACAAAAGCCTTCAAGAACAAACTACAATTTTTTGTTCCAATTAAATATTTCATAACTCTTGTTATAACATGTCAATGTTCATTACCTGACTTGCTTGTAAACCTGCCAAGTACTCCTACTGCATATGAATATCAGGCCTAGCGGAATCAGTCACATATCTCAAACTTTCGATTATGCTAGCATATTCCTTTTGATTTATTACATCATTTTCACTTTCAACAGAAAATAAGTGAACACTTGAATCAAAAGAAGTAGCAACATGCTTGCAATCAAGAAAGTTATATTTTTTCAAAATTTTCTCAACATAATGTGACTGATCGAGGAAAATTACATCACATGTTCTTGTTATTTTTATACCAAAAATAAAATTTGCCTCACCAAGATCTTTCATATCAAAATGGCTTCTAAGAATATTTTTAGTTTCATCAATAACATTCATGTTAGAGCCAAAGATCAACAAATCATCAATATATAGGCAAATAATCACATGTGAATTATTCCAAGACTTATGATACATGCACTTATCACACTGATTTATTTTAAAACCATTTTCAATCATGCAGGAATCAAACTTTTTAAGTCATTGCTTTGGTATCTGTTTCAAGCCATATAGGGATTTAGTAAGTTTACACACTTTACTTTCTTTGCTTGCTTCAACAAAAGACTTGGGTTGTTCCATATAAATTTCCTCATTTAGGTCTCCATTTAAAAAAGTAATTTTACATCCATTTGATGAATTTGCAAATCAAAAATTGCAACCATAGCAATTAAAAGTCTTATGGATGTAATTCTTGTTACCGGTGAAAAAGTATCAAAAAATTCTAGGCCTTCTAGTTGTTTAAAACCTTTTGCAACTAGTCTAGCCTTATATTTATCAATAGATCCATCCGTTTTCAACTTTTTTTGTAAGACCCATTTGCAACCAATAGTTTTACAACCCGGTGGTAAATCAACTAACTTCCAAGTTTTATTAGAAATCAGTGATTCCATTTCATCATTTATAACTGCATTCATGACATTTAAAAACTGAATTCCAATCTTTTGATAACTCCTTCGCTAGCTGCTCTCTTTCTTCATCATCTTTGTCAGCAATGCAACTATGCTTGGTAGCCGATCATTTATCGGTAGGACGAATGAAAAAAAATGATCCATTGGTAGGATTTGGAATGTATGTCCAACACCTTTCCTTCGGAATAACTTGAACCCCTTACCTAGAATCTAATGGTTTCGTAAATTATTTAATTGGTTTCCTAGTTTTTCCCAAAATTAGGTGGCGACTCCTTTAAAACTCGTTTATTCTTGAAATTCTTTTAAAATTGAATTAATTGTTTATTAAAAGGCCTACAATCCTTTCCCAAACCAAACATTACTCATGATTTCGCCTCGATAACATTCAGGCCAAGTTCTAGATCAAAAGTGCAATGCGATTGAATTTTAATTTAAAAACTCACCACACAATGCACATGAAACCATGAGATTGGTTTTTTTTTTCTTATCTTGAATGCATGCAAAAGAATTTTCAAGAATCACAAAAGTAGAAATGCGAGGTACCAAAAGAGTCTATAGTTTACCATAAAGTCAGTCCACTCCATCATACCAAATATATTTACATGTCCCTAACTGCATTGGTCTCATTTGAGCTGAAGACATGACTCTTTTAATATGTACAAAATATATTTATTTATTTTTTTTGAAAAAATGAATAAATACCGAACCCAAGAAGGGTTGCCTACGTATCTCATTGACATGAGAATCAGGTGTGCGTAGTTCATGCATATATTTTTTTTTATTTTATTTTTTTTTTGAAAAAATGCACAAAAAATTCTAAATTTTGATAAATAAGAATAGTTATCGATAAACTTATTTAAAATTATAAAAAAATTTATCTTGAACTATTAAATAAATAAAACTTAAAAGTTATGAATTTTTGAAAATATTAGGCCAAAATTGGGTGTCAACAGCAGCTTCTTTCCAAAAAATGGAGTCATGTGAAGATAAAACTTCTTTCAAAGTAAGAGGGTCATCTCCAACATTAAACACATAAAAATCAGGACCAAAATCTTTTTCTACTCTAGCTCTTTTACTTCTTCTTAACTCAAAATCACCAATTTCTTTATTTTTCAAAGTAGAAGTAGAAGAACTAGATAGTGACAAAATGTTTTGTTCAATCCTTTGACCCCCCACTATTGTTAGAATCAAAAGGGAATTTATTTTCATGAAAAATAGCATCACCTGATTTTATCACAGTATTATCTTCAAGATTAAAAATTCTATAGGTTGTACTATTTGAAGCATAACCAAGAAAAGCACAAATAGTAACTTTCTTACCCAACTTTGTAATATTGGGATCCATTAACCTCACAAAGGCTAGACAACCCCAAACTCTTAGATATCCCAAACTTGGTTTGTAACCTTTCCACAATTCAAAAAGTGTCAATTTAGACTTTTTATGAGGCACACGATTCAACACATAACAAGCAGTCAAAATAGCTTCACCCCAAAAATTTAAAGGTGCATGTGACTCCATAAGCATGACATTAGTCAATTCAATCAAAGTTCTATTTTTTCTTTCTGCTACTCCATTAGATGAAGGAGAGTAAGGAGGAGTAGTTTCATGAATCATTCACAATGATCTAAAAAAAGAATTAAACTCAGTTGACTCATATTCACGGCCTCTATCACTTCTAATTCTTTTTATTTTTCTTCCAAACTGATTTTCAACCTCATGGAGATAAGTTTTGAAATTTTCAAAAGCATCACTTTTATTTTTCATCAAGTAAACATATGTAAACTTAGAAAAATCATTAATGAAAGTGATAAAATATCTATTACCTCCATGAGTTAAAATTCCACCAAGTTCACAAATATCAGTATGAACTAATTCTAACAAATCAGTTTTTCTTTCAATTTGAAAATGAGGCCTTTTAGTGATTTTGGCTTTACTACAAGCCTCACACTTTTCAAAAAAAAATTTAACCATTGGGATTAATCCTAAACTACTCATGATTCCAACATAACGATCATTAATATGACACTAACGAGCATGCCAAAAGTTGGTAGAAGAAAGCATATAAACAGAAGTAGAAACTTTATTCATTTCAACATTCAGTTTGAACATTTCATCACATGCATGCCTCTTTCCCACAAAAATACCCTTCTTCACTATTACATATTGATCAGATTCAATAATCTGTTTAAAGCTTACTTTATTAAGAAGAAAACTAGACATCAATTTTTTCCTCATAGGAGTATAAAGTACATATTTCAAAGTTAATACCCTTCCAGAAGTAAAACACAATTCAACATCTCCCTTTCCAAGCACTTGAGTAGTGTGAGCATCACCAAGCATGATGATTTTGGGATCCTCAAAATAAGTATATTTCTTAAACCAGTCTTTGTCATAACAAACATGACGATTTTTACCAGAATTAGCCCACCATCCATCAACATTCTCAACCATGTTTATGTCGGTAATCACCGCCACAAAAGGTTCTTCGATAACGTTTGTCTAAGGGTTAGGACCACATTTTCGAAATCTGCAAAATCGAGCAATATGCCCACTCTTGCCACAAACAAAGCATGGTCCCTTGTCTTGAACTTGTTGATTTTGTGCTTGGATATTTTCACCATTATTTTTCTTGGGAGGTCTACCATTATTTTTCTTGATTTTTTTCTTCTTAGGTTTCAAAGATGTATTTTTGTGAGATTCATGAGTAGTATTATTTGAAGTAATTAAATTTACCTTCGTTGTGATGTTTCTCTCTTCTGTTTGTAAAAGTGCATCTTGGCCCCTAGCTTCTTCTTCCATGCGGATTTTCATTATCAAGGTTTCAATGGAGGTTTCCTTTTGTTTGTGGCGCATTGTTTTTTGAAATTCCTTCCAAGAAGGTGGAAGTTTATCTACTATGCCACAAATAATAAGGTTATCTCCAATTTTTACCTCCTCGGACCTTAGGTCTCCAACAATCATTATAAAGTCTTGAGCTTGGTCTACCATTGATTTGTTGTCGACCATTTGGAAAAGAAAAAAATCTACTAGCCGCATATTTTTTCGCTCCAGCCTCTTCGGTGTCATACTTACTCTTCAATGCTTTCCAAATTTTCTTTGCACTAGAGTAAGTTCTATCATAATAATCATAAAACTTATCAGATAGACAATTAAGAATATAATACCGACACTTATAGGAATCACCATCGTACTTTTCCACTTTCTCTAGATGAGAAATAGTTTCATCATCATTCATAGAGGTGATGTCTACTTTATTAGGATTCTTCTCAGTTAACACATAAGAAACATTGAGAAGACTTAAGTAGAAAAGTACTTTACCTTTCCATCTCTTAAAATGGTTACCATTGAACCGAAATGGATTGTTAAGGTCTCCCATCTTCACATCCACAGTTTTTTCAATTGTAGCCATGGTGAATCTCCTTAAAATTGTTAGTCAAAAATTACAAAATAATAAAATTGCAAGATTACAATTGAAAAATAAAATGAAGAAACAAAAATCTCTTCAGGCTGAGGCGCGGATATATCGCTCTCTTTAAGGAGATTCAAGCCCACTGCAGCAAATGTTTTTCACCGGTCCAGCAGTAGTCCTCTTTGACTTGTCCCCTCCAGGATACAACAACCTTCACAAAGTATAACTCAACAACTCTGGACAAGACTTGAGTCCAAAGCTCCACAAAAAAGAACACATCCCTTCAACTAATAAGAACTCTCTTTTTGACAAACTTTATGCACTCTATATTTTTCTCTTGTATGTTGTGTGTCAAATCAAATGAAGACCACCACTATTTATAGTAGAAGAAGTCTTCCTAGAAATAAATAGGAAGATAATGGAGTAGTAAATAGTGAAGATAATGGCCTTAGGAGTTACATATGTTACAAGGTATAATGGAGGAATAAAGAATGGAATTGATGCTTGATAACCAATGTTAACAACGGACAACAAATGTGCTGCCCATGATCAGTCCACCAACGCTCTCAGCAACGTTTTATTTCCTCCAAAATAATGAGCAATTAAGCCCAAAATGAAATGCACATAATGAGTGGATAGTAATGTTACTTAAAACAATATGTAAGAAAACTGCCTCTAACGGACACAGAGGCTTTCCAAATGACAAATTTTATTAATTTAAAATGCTAAATTACCAACATACTCTTCAAGAGAAATTTAATTATAAGTGTATTTTACCTTCTTAATGATGTTTTGAAACTCTAAAGTTGACCTTAAATACACATATCATAGAGAGAGGAAGCTATCGGACCATTTTACCGGCCTGGACTTTTGGAAATGAAAGGAAAAAAGATTTTACGTAGGACATAATAAAACAGAGCTTTTGAAGAGGCATACGACATAAGCAAGTGGTTTCAAACTCTTGTAGGATCATAAAACTCTTAATAAAAAGTCAAGAGAAGTGTTGAAAACACGCTTAAACTTGATGAGAATTAGGGGTGTATTTCACTCATGTTGTAAAATCAGAGGTGTATTTAAGTTTAGTTACTCAAGTAACAGAGTGTTTCTAAGGCTATCAATCGTTCGAAAATGAAACTAATAATTTGTATCGAATTTACGAGTATTTTCAATTCTTTTCTCTATTTTAAAAGGTTCACATTTGAAAACCATATGCTAAGTTGGTGACATGACAGAGTTGGAAAAATATATTGATAAATTGAGAAGAAAGGGTACGAGGTTTAAAAGGTTCATTGAGCTAGGTTCAAAATTTGAAAAGGTTCAATTAGTTTGAAAGCCATACTAACAAGTCAATAAAGAACTTGTAATGCTGACTTCCATCTTTCACATTATAAAAAAAAATTATGTCACTATGAGTAGAGATAATTTTTAATCAGATATCTCGGGTTTGAGTTTTCACGAGTATAAAATCGCATTTGTTAGAGAGCGTTTTACACCCAATGTAGGATTTCCTGGCACGAATCCAGATTTAATCGAACTCCAAACTCATAAAAGTCTTAGAGATTGTGATTAAGAGAATAAAAGGTAAGGTCATTGTTTTATTGTTATTATTACTTTAACTTAACCTTGATAATATGGCTATATAATTCTTTCTAACATAAGGTATATGCACAATGCATTCTTTGAATTGATATTTTATTTCTATCAAAAGAAAAGCTTAAATAGTACTAAATAGGTGCGTAAAGTCTATTAAGAATATGAGATATAATACATTAAATAGATCATAATATTTTGAATAATCCCAAATAACAAAATTCAGGGCTCATTTATACATATATATCCATGCATCTCGAATAGCCAATCGATGGAATTGGAGAACTACCCATACAATACACATGTACAATGACCGATTATTCACTCCATAAACTTATACAAACCTAACTCAGATGGAGAGTCTACTGTTAGTTTAAGTCAAGTGAAAATCCACTAGTTACATTGATCCAATCATATATTACTCAGTTTAGGAGAGTTAATACAGATTATCAAAACTAGACGATTAAATACATAGTGACTTGTATCAATTTCATCCGATAGGGAGGAAGGTCTAAGCCAGCAAATAAAACTAATACTTCACTACTATTTAATCAAATATGACCAAAAACTCATTTAACGATCCAAAAAAAAATTAATTTCTTACTAGGTCGTTCTTATGAATCTACCAAATTTCAGATCAATCAGAGTTCTTTTTTTTCGAATTTCAAAACTATGATCAATTTGGTTGAAAACGTTGTTTGGCCAAAATAGAATTTAAGATTTTCCCGCTCAGTAATTCTTATCATATATCATCATTTTGTGAAATAGATACATGAATTAAGAATAAAGAACGAAATTCTAAAATTCCAAAAAAAAACATGTTTATGTATACATTGAATATTAAAATTCAAAACACACCTCATAGATATCAATGCATCTTGAACAATAAATTTTGATGAAAAAAATGACTACTCATGCAACATACATATGTGGTGCCAGATATTCACTTCGACAAATTTAGAATAAAAGCTAACTCAGATGGAGAGTATGTGTTAATTTAGGTCAAGTGAATATCATTATCCCTAGATCCATTGATCTAATCAAATATTACTCAAATAGGGAGAGTCAATACAGATAATCAAAACTAGAGATTAATTAAATTTTAATGACTTGTATTAATTTCATCCGATAAGGAGGAAGGTCTAAGCCAACACATGAACTTAATACTTCACTAAAATTTAGTCATGAAGACCATAATGAATAATCTCTATCACCACTATATCTTAGTCGAGTAATTTTTCGGTAAAATTAATTTTTCAAGATACAAAAATTATCTAAAAACATCATCTGAACGACCTCAAATTACGAAATCACTATATAACAATGAGTGTTTTAAATTTGATCGTTCCTGATGAACCTACCGAATTTCAGATCAATCAGAGTTCAAAATTAATATTTATCTCCAAAGCTATGATCAAATTCAGATTCAAACGATTTGAGGAAAAATAATCAGATCTACATCCTTATCATATATCAATTCATGTTAACTCATCACGTGTAATCATGTACCACATATAACATAAATAAAATTGATATAAAGGATGTGCCATTCATACTAAATCACATTTTAATTCCAAAGAACAACTTTAAAATTATTTTAACGACCTCAACAAAGCATAACCATATAGCAATGAGTATTTCTTACTAGGTCGTTATCAATGAACTTACCAATTTCAGGTCAATTGGAGTTTATAAAAATATTCATTTCCAAATCTATGACCAAATTCAAATTCAAGTGATTTAAACATCTTTAGGAATTAAAATAATATGACCTACATTCTTATCACATGTCAATTTACGTTAAATCAGCATGTGTAATCATGTTCCAGATTAACATAAACATAACTGACATAAAGAATGACCTTATCATATCCGAATCAAATTTTAATCTGACAAACTACCTAAAACTCATCTTAACGATTTTTCGATGGAACAATCAAATTTCAAGTCAATCAGAGATCACAAAAATTCATAACCTTCAAATTAGGACCAAATTCAAAAATTAACCATTTTAGGCATAGTTAAAGATTAAAATAACACGATTCAAAATTTCATTCTCTTTCAATAATTATCTCATGAGCATAAGGCATATTGTGTGTCTTTCTTTTGGCTAAGACACACAACTAACCTCTTTAGTCTTTACAACATATTGCTCTCTCAATTAATACAGTACTTGAGAATTCAAGATATTATATTTCTCCCTTTAAACCGGTGAAAATCTTTAATATCTCTTCTCATGAATTAATTTAAGTGTTACTAGTATCCAAAGGTAAATCTCGTTTGGAGTAAACAAACCTTTACTAGTATACATTTATGAGGAACAATCCATACATGATACATTGAGGATATTCTAACGACTCAAACAATAGACCACTTTCGTAGATCCTATTTATTATCATAATTCTCAATTCATATATTGTAATCTCACATTATAGAAAATATTAAGAATTTCTAATAATTTCAAATAAATAAACCACTTAATGGTAACCATTTATTAGTTATAAAATTCTTAATATATTCATGTTAATATATTCACGTGTGCAAAAAAAACTATGCTCATTAATAAATAAATTCCTTTTCTATTCAAAATCAATCCAATTACACTTTCACTCGTTCTAGTAGTCACTGCCCTTTCGTGACAATGAAAAAACATAAATAACAAGTTACTTCCTGTAATTTATGATCAAAAATAAGGAAAAGAATATTTGAAGAGAAAACTAAATTACAAAAGGAAACACATTGATAAACCCACAACTTTTATCATGTATATCCATCTAAGGGATAAGGGTCTGAAAAATACATCAACTTTGGTCGGATTTGTTGTTGCAATGCTAAACTTTCATGAGTACCTATTACCTTTCTAGACTATTTAATACCGTATTTTTTACCCTTGAACTATTTAATAGTGTATTTTAAAGGTATATATGTGCCCACGTGGACACATTACTATTTATAATTTTGCATTATTTTTTATGTCCACGTGGGCAAATATATATGTTTAAAATACGATATTAAATAGTCTAGGTATGTAATAGGTCCTCATGAAAGTTTAGTATCGCAACAACAAATTCGACCAAAATTGGGATATTTTTCAGACCCTAATCCCCCATCTAATTGATTATTTTTTTTTAAAAAAAATTAAACAAGGTAAAACACGATGTGTGCTATCAATTCAAGGTGCATAGCCGCCATGTGATATTAACAATACCTCAACTTCCTTTTTATTGTTTTCTTTATACAAAAACAAATAAAATTGGGTAGAATCATTAAAACTCCACACCATGTCCGCCGCCATTAACATGTACAATGTTCAATTCCTTCTTGATTTACTGATCACAAAAACACTTCTTTTAACCAAACAAACGAGGAATCTCATGTCCAGTACTTCAATGAATTAATACGGCACACAGTCTGACTAGAGAATTAAATTCTGAAAACACGTAGTGGAATCATACACAATCACAAGTACATTAACAATCACAAGTACATTATCTTTTTAAGTTATCTATTTAGATGTAAGCTAGGCTCTTGATGTCAATTGTTGGAAAACATATATGCACAGCGAAAGCATATCATAATTTTACTGCTTACATGAATAATAGATAATCAATACCGTTTATGCTAGAACACATAAACTTGCTGAAATTTAGTTCGATAAATACATCTTGAAGCGTGAGCAGATACCTTTAAGCGAATCCACAAGTTAGATGACCTTCAAGCGAATCTACAACATAGACAACATCTATGATCTTCTACAGTGATCCCAAGTTCACATCCGAACTCTCTCAATACTTGGGTGGACAAGTATCGATAGAAAACTAATTCCTCTATTTTCTAGGTTAGGAGATAGAGATTTCTTCCTAATCCAAAAAGGACTATAAAACCTAGTTTTTCTAGAAGACTATAAAAATCCATATTATTCTTCCTTTTCCCATAGAAATAGGATTCTGAGTTCTAGTTAAATATGTTGGGTATGTAGCAAGAGTTAATGGGAAATGGAGGGAAGATGGAAAAAGAGGAAAGTCAAAGTTGGGAACTTGAAGAGTTAGGAACTTGAAAAGTCTTCTTATTCTTTAGTGAAAAGGCATTTCTCCCTCATCGGTGGAGGAAAGAAAAATAGAAGAGTTTAAATATAGAAACACTCCTATTAATTGTTAAAAGGGTTGGAAAGAGGGACCCCCCTCGCGCCGTCGTCGCTCGGCTTGACTTTGGCTTTGGAAAATGATCGATCGAGAGATTATTTTTTGGACAAAGTTTATTTTAATTATTTATTTAATTAATTAAATTAAATAGCCAAAATGTTAATTAACCGAAACGTTTTCAATTATTCAGTTAATTGAC
>JAJOOO010006527.1:0-17923 GCA_029582685.1 Solanum piurae | reverse complement strand
CCTACAAAGGTTTTTTTCATACTCAGGGTTTGAACTGAAAACCTCTCGTCGAAGAAGGAGCAATCTCATCAACTGCACCACATCTCTGACGAATATTTGTTAGCTCCATTTTCTTGTTAATTGGTGGAAAGTTAACTGTGGTTATTTCAAATTAGTAGAATTAGAGGTGAATTTATTTGTAGGGTTTCTCTAGTGATGGTCTTTTCGGAACAAGGTAAAAAATGTTGTTAAATTATACTTTCTCTGTTTCAAAATGAATAACCTAGTTTGACTTGATACGACCAATTTGGCAAGTGTATTTTGGATAGTGGATGCTTAAAAGAATAATATGAGCCTTCATGAGGTTAGCTGGTTAGGCAATTGATTGGTGACTACAAGAAAAATAGATAGACTTATTAGACTAAATTATAGATGTCTTTTTTGGGTATTCCTGTTTGACTTGTCCTCTGCTTCTCAGTACAAACTTTGTGAAGCTTAAAAATTATAGATAGATAGATAGATAGATAGGCAAATTTTTCATGAGAACAAAAATGAAAACAACTCTTCAACATATATAGCTTTCACAAGTTAAAGCTTAATTAAGAATCAATTGCACAAAATTAGCTAGAGACAAGATGTGCAAAACCATGTAAGTGTATATATAGCCATTGACACATTTCAACCAAGACAACCATGATTCAAGGCAATATCAAGTGCAACACCATGACAAGTATTACTGTCTACTTGTATGATATATCTAACTTTATAGAATTTAATTTAACTTATATAAATTGATAATGTAAAGAGTAGTATACTTATAATGCTTATTATAGAATTAATTGAATTAGGAAAAACTACAGAGCTATAATATATAGATAATAGGGCGATACTTTCAGAAAATTCTCTAGCATAGCAATACATTAGGATTTTATAGTAAATCTCTCATCTCTCTTCCTCTCTCACTCGCCACTCTCCCCTCTCCCCCCCTTTCTCTCTCTCTCACGCGCACTTCCTCTCTCCTCTTAGTTCTCTTCTCGACCTCACTCCCGATCTCCCTCTCTACAATTCCTCAAAGCGACGAAAATAGGGAGAGAGACAGTATAGAAGGTCCATAAGCAAAAATAAAACTTAAGATAAAGCTCTGACTGTTGGACTCAAGTCTACTATTCCGTCTACACGGACCTAGTCCGTCCGAATCGACGTCGGAAACAAAGCAAGCCACAAGGTTTGAGAGTCTAATGCAACACTAGCCTATCTTAGCCTAAGTCCAAACATGCATCAGAAAACAAATAAAACTCATGTAATTTCACATAGCATGCAAGTCACATAACCAACCCTAGTAGCATGGTGCTACCCTTGATACAGTAGTAATAAACCCTAAATCATGGGTTCTAAGAAGAAAAGAAGAAATATCTAGGTACTCGCCCCCAATTCACACTGATCATCATGAATTTATACATTCATGCTCAATCTAAATAGAAAGGAAGTCATGGACTACTTGTAGGCCAACCCCATGCTCTAAATCACAAGGCCGGAGCTTTTCCTTTATGAACAACCTCTGAACACTGCCACACTATCAAAAAAAGGATCACAATGTAAGTACGATCGTTTAGACACTAAAAACACATAAACGGAAATGGATCAATTTTAGAGTCAAATGGGAATTGTGGGATCCATGTTGGGAATTCTATAATTGACTCCTTCAAAAGGTCCTAAACTATGTCTCAAACTTAATTTCCAAAATTGAACGAAATTTGAGGCCTGAAGCAGCCACAACAACATGCAAAGAAAACACAAAATTCAAGCTAAAGAGGCTTGGGAAAGCAGCTAAAACACCAATTATACCTCGAACGGGGGCTCACCAACACAACCTAATTACACCACAGTGTAGCCTCAACAATTACGGAAGCATGGGAATTTGAATCACCCAAATCTAACTCAAAATGACCAAGAAATCGCAAATACACTTCTCCAACTAACTGTTGATCGCGTCTCTCTTTATTTATAAAGACATAGCTCAACTCTTCACCACATTCACG
Source organism: Solanum piurae (assembly GCA_029582685.1). Lineage (NCBI taxonomy): Eukaryota > Viridiplantae > Streptophyta > Magnoliopsida > Solanales > Solanaceae > Solanum > Solanum piurae. The sequence continues at coordinate 15,905 of JAJOOO010006527.1, read as the reverse complement.
AGAAGGAGGCTCGCGATCGCGACTCATTAACAGGCTGACCATCACGATCGTGGAGAGCTTGCCTAGCGATCGCGATGACTAAGGAAGGTCAACCGTTCATCATGATCGCAACAATAAGCCACACGGTTGCAAAGCACTAAAGCCCAGACCTTTGCGAACGTGACCAAGGGACAGATGATCACGAGGAGAAAATTTTCCTACACCAGCTGATGCACATCAACTAGTTTTTCTAAGTTCCAAATTTGCGACGGAGTGCTTCAAATTTGTTCGGAACCCGGTACATCCAAATGAGATATGCAACCCAAAAATAAATTGATATTCCAGACTCAATGGAGTAGTCAAAATTCACATACGAGGTCATCTCGATAAAAAGTAGATCCCACACCCAAACTCCATTTTAAGTCAAAATCCACATGGGGGCTAGGAATTAGCCCAAATGCCTCGAGATCTAAATGAAGGATTATTCTAGACCAAACTCAACATTCTGGACCTAACCATGCTGACGCAATCCTCATCCGAGCTCGTTTACCCAGAATGTTGACTAAAGTCAAACTTAGGCTTCAACTTGAAAGTTAAAATTTGTAATCGCACAAACTCCCACTGAAAAACCTCGGGAGTCTGTGTGACTAGCCTAAAATGACCCTTCTGGAGCTGATGGAGTCGTCATAAATGGATTCTGAGGTCATACTCCTAAACTTCTGATAAAAAAAGACTGTTCAAGGTTTAAAATCTCCCTAAACACTAAAACTCGCACAAAAACTAAACGAATGACCAGGTGACCAAACTATCAGTCCCACCAAGTCATAAATGACTTAGGGTCGCTATAGGAAAGCTCTAAATGATGAAAATGAGGGATAAACAGACAAATGACCAGGATGTTATTACAACATCCACTACTAAAAGGACTTTTGTCCGTGAAAGTAAGGGTCAAAAAGTACATGAAGGCTCAAACAAGCTGGAAAATTGCTCATGCATATCATGCTCAGTCTCCAAGGTAGCCTCCTCAACTGGATGATGTATTCAACAAACCTTAACCACATGAATAGCTCTCAAGGACAACCTCCACACATCTCTAGCAAGAATAGCACCTAGCTCCTCTACAAAGGTCAAGCGATCATCCAATTCTAATGCACCATAAGGGAGCACATGAGACTCATCTGGAAAATACAGGCGCAACATAGAAACATGAAAGACTGGTGGATAGCTGAGAACATCAGAGGCAAAGTTAACTCATATGAAACCTCCCTAACTATGCAGAGGATCTCAAAATTCCCAATATACATGGGGCTAAGCTTGCCCCGCCTCCCAAATCTCATCACTCCCTTCATAGTGAAACATGGAGAAAAACTCTATTATTAATCGAGAACCTCAAAGGTCGATGCCTATGATCTACATAACTCCGATGCCTACTTTGAGCTGTCTGAAGCCTATTCTAAATCACCCTCACCTACTCCAAGGCCTCTTATATCAAGTCAGTGCCACGTGGTTTAGGCTCTGTAGTCTCAAACAAACCAATTGGAAAATGATAACACCTACCATATAAGGCCTCAAACTGGGTCATCTGAATGCTAAAATGGTAGTTGTTATTGTACGCAAACTCCACCAAAGGTAAGAACTGGACCCACTGACCTCCAAACTCTAATACATAAGCCCACAACATGTCCTCAAGGACCTAAATAGTATGCTCTAACTAACCATTAGTTTGCGGGTGGAAGGTTGTTCTAAGGTTAATGTGAGTGCCCAACTCATCCTGAAAAGTCCTCTAAAAAACTAAAAGTAAACTAAGCATCGTGATCTAACATAATAGAGACTGGCACAGCATGCAGACGAACCACCTCATGAATGTAGATACGGGTTACCCTCTAACTGCTGAATGAAGACTGAATAGGGAGAAAGTGTGTTGACTTGGTCAATCGATCAACAATGACTCAAATGCTATCAACACCTCTAGAAGTTCGAGGCAAACCTGTCATAAAGTGGATGGTGATATGATTCCACTTCCACTCCGAAATGGGTAATCTCTGAAACTCACCACTAGGTCTCAAATGCTCGACCTTCACCAGGTGGAAACTAAGGCAACGAAACATATAATCTACAATAACTCTCCTCATACCGCCCCACCAGTAATGTTTCCTTAAGTCATGATACATCTTTGCGGTGCCCGGATGAATAGAATATCTAAAATCATGAGCCTCACAAAGTATCAATTGTATCAAACCCCCACCACTCGAAACATAAAATATGGCCTACAAACCTCTAAACCATGTCTAAATCCAAGATAACCTGACACGAATCACTCATTAACACCGGATCTCATAGTGCCACCAAGGCCTCTTCCTCAAACTGACGGCTTTGAATCTGATCAAGTAGAGAGGACTAAACTCCCACATAGGCTAAAATACGCCTAGAATCTTAGACATCCAATCAAACCATCTAATTAGCTAATGATTGAATGTCCGAAGCTAAGGGTCTCTCCACAGTAGATAGGAAGGATAGACTACCCATACTCACTACCTTCCGACTCAAGACATCCCCAACTACATTCACCTTTCTCGGATGGCAAAGAATAGAGAGGTCATAGTCCTTCAAAAGCTCAATCTAGCAATGCTACCTCGAATTAAGGTCCCTCTGGCTTATAATATACTAAAGACTTTTTTTATATGTGTAGATATCACAACAAACTTCATATAGGTAATGCCTCCAGATCTTAAGTGCAAAAACTACCGGCGCCAACTCCAAGTCATGAGTGGGGTAGTTGTGATCATGTTGTTTAAGCTTCATTGATGCATAAGCAATAACCTGGCCACTCTGCATCAAAACATAATCCAAATCGATGTTGAATGTATCAAAATAGACCATGAAGCCCTCTCCCTCAACTGGAAGTGTCAATATAGGCGCAATAGTCAGCAACTCCTTGATCTTCCAAAATTTCAACTCACACTCCTCAGTCCACTCAAAAGGCACATGAAAGTGAGTCAACCAGGTCAAACATGCAGCAATGATGGTGAAACCCTCCACAAACCGTCTGCAGTAGCCTGCAAAACTGATGAAGCTCTGAACCTTAGTAATTTTAATAGGCTTAGTCCAATCATGAATAGCCTCAATCTTCATCGTAGATACCATGATGCTATCCTTGGACACTGCGTGCCCCAACAATGTTACACACTCAAGTCAAAACTCGCAATTTGAGAACTTGGCATAAAGTCGTTGATCTCTTAAAGTCTAGATCACAATCCTTAGATGTTGCTTATGATCACTCTTACTCTGCAAATATACCAAAATGTCAGCTATGAACACGATGATGAAAAAATCAAGACAGGGCTTGAACACATGCGTCATAAAGTCCATAAAGGCGGCAGGGGCATTAGTCAACACAAAAGACATCACTAGGAACTCATAGTGGCCATATCGAGTCCTAAATATCATCTTAGGGATGTCTGCTGCCCTAATCCTAAGTTGATGGTAACTAGACCTCACATCAATCTTCGAAAAACATTGTGGTACCCTAAAGTTCGTCAAATAAATCATCAATCCTAGGCATGGGTTAGCGGTTCTTCACAGTCACCTTATTCAACTACCTATTATCAATACACATAAACATTATATTGTCCTTCTTCACAAAATGAATGGGAGTGCCCTAAAGTGATACACAAGGCCTAATGAATCCCATACCTAAGAGATCCTGAAGCTGAATCCTGAGATCCTTGAGCTCTATAGGTGCCACACGATATGACAAAATATAAATAGGCCGAGTACTCGGCTCAAGCTCAATAGCAGAGTCAATATCATGCTCTAGAGGTAGGCCAAGTAGGTCGGTAGGAAACACATCTACAAAATCTCGGACAACAAGCATAGACTCAACTGAAGTGACCTCCCTACTCACATCCCGCACATAGGCCAAATAGGACAGACATCTGCTAGCCACTAACCTCCAACCCTGAATAAAAGAGATCACCACTACCGGTGTGCTACTAATGGATCCTACCACACCACCGGAGGAATACCATGCATGGCTAAGGTAACAGTCTTAGAGAAATAATCTAAAATCACATGATAGGGGGATAACCAATCCATGCACAAAATCACATTAAAATCAAGCATATTTAACAATATAAGATCATCTCGGGTGTCACGCCTCTGGATAGTAACTAAGCAAGATGAAACACCTGATCCACTACTAAAGACTCACCCACAGGGATCGACACACGTAACAACGTTGTCATAGGCTAAGAACTCATACCCAAAATGAGAAGCATAATACACAGACACATAAGAATATGTAGAACCAGGGTTAAATAAAGTCGAGGCTGGCTAATGGCATAAAGGAATCGTTCATGTGATCACATCATCTGATGCCTCAGCCTCTGCCCTCGCTAGAGCTGTTTAGAAATGACCTTGCCTGCCTCTGCCCTGACCATCAGTACCTCTCTGGGGACTACCCCAAATAACTTTGTTTCCACCACGATGGTTGTGATGCTAACCTCGACCCCTAGCGGGAGATGTTGGTTGTGGAGCTGGTAAAGCTGGTTGTGGAACTAGAGCAATTCGCTTACACAAAGGGAAATCTTTGACCGAGTGACCTAACTCACCACAATTAAAACAACCCAAAGATATTCTGCTCCCAGAAGAATGGTCACCATGGATTGAAGAACTAGCCTAGGACCTATGACTCTAGGTAGATCCAATCTCACTCTAGCTATACCGATCCTTTTCTAAACTTTACAATATAACCTGAATAGGCCGACTAGGTTGTCCCTGCTAAAATCACTATTGAACCCTATCATATACCTCTCTAGGCCTAGAGCAGGACCCACTATAGCTACCCTCATGTTTGTCTCTCTTATTCCTGCCCCCTTGGGCCTCACGATGTAGCTCCTCAATAGTGCGAGCGCGTTCAACAATATCCATCTAAAAGCGATCTGTGGAGACAGGGACTGAGTCTCAATCCAAAATTGGAGTCTCAATCCATGAACAAAACACTAAAAGCTCTCCTCCTCAGCAGGTAAAATCATGGTAGCATGACGAGAGAGATCGTGAAACCTCACCTCATACTATGACACGGTCATAGAGTCGTACTCCAACATAGAGATCTGATCCCAGAGATGATCTCAGAAGCTGTGAGGGATGAATCAAGCCAAGAAGAGCTCAAAGAACTCGGTCCAGGTGATCGGAGGGGAACCAATTACCCTAGTCTCAATAAAAGTACGCCTCCATTGTCTGACTGGCCCATCAAGCTGATATGTAGTGAAGTCAGCTCTTCTTGACTCCACTAACCCCAAAGTATGAATCCATTCCCGGCAGATAGTAAGAAACTCGTGGCATCCTCACCCACAGCCCTAAAAAACCTTGCATGTGAAAGTCTAAATAATATTTTGATCATCTTTTGGTCCTCTAGTAGCATAGCTCTGGCCACAATCATGAGTTGGGCACCCCATGTGTTACCTAGGCCCTAGGTGCCTTTGTTAAGTAATCAAGAACCAGCCAACTCCTAGCCTAGCTAGCAAGAGTGACAATCAACACAACCAGTCAACTCCCAGCTCAGCTAGCAAGAATGAAAACCGATCTAGGCCGCCCAGCCAAAAAGTCCACTCCCATTGGCGTACCACCTATGCTAGCAAGAATGACTCAGGGACGTGTCGACTCTGTAGAGGATCTCAATACCAAGGCCGCCCAGCCAGCCAGTCCATTCCCAGGGGCATACCACCTAGTTAGAAAGAGTGACTCGGGGGTGTATCAACTCTAAAGAGGACATTAAGTAGGCTTCAAGCCACCGTGGATCCATTTCCACTCCTAATGGTATCAATAGAAAGCTCCCAGCCAAGCATAACTCAATCTCCAAACATCGCGATAGCACGAACCTCCAGTAACACCTCAAATCTACAAAAATACAAAGAGAGAGTATAGAAGGTCCACAAGAAATGATAATGCCTAATCTAAGGCTCAGATTATCAGACTCAAGTTTGCTATTCTAATTTACAAGGACCTAGTCCGTCCAAATCGACGTCGGAGACAAAGTAAGCCACAAGGTTCGAAGGCATTACTAGCCTATCCTAGGCTAAGGTGATCCATGCATCAGAAAAGAAATAAAACTCAAGTAATTTCACATAGCATGCAATTCACACATCCAACCCTACTAGCATGGTGCTACTCTCAATATAATAGTAATCAACCCCAAATCATCGTTTCGAAGAAGAAAGGCATAAATAATTAGGTACTCCCCCACAATTCACACTAATAATCATGAATTTACACATTCATACTCAATCTAAATAGAAAGGAAGCAATAGCCTACCTCTAAGTCAATCGCGTAATCTCAAAAGCATAAGGCCGGAGCTTTTCCTTTCTGAACGGCCTACGAATGCTGCACCACTATCAAAAATATGATTACTATGTAAGTACAGTCATTTAGACACTGAAAACACATAAAATGGAAACAGACCAATGTTATAGTCAAACGAGAATTGTTGGATCCGAGCAAGGAATTCCCGAATTGACGCCGTCAAGAGATCCTAAGCTATTGCCTCAAACTTGTGTTCCAAAATCATACGCAATTTGAGGTCCGAAGCAGCCACAACAACAACATGCAAAGAAAGCACTAAATTCAAGCTACATAGGCTTCGGGCAGCAACTAAAACACCAATTTTACCTCAAACAAGGGCTTACCAACACAACCTAATCACACCACAGCGTAGCCGCAATAATTACGGATGCGTGGGACTTCAAATCACCTAAATCCGATTCAAAATGACTAAAAATCACAAATACACTTCTCCAACTAACGGGTGATCGCGTCTGTCTCTATTTATAAATACAGACCTCAACTCTTTACCGTGGTCGTGAGAAGGAGGATCATGATCGCAACTTATTAAGAGTCTGACCATCGTGATCGCAGAGACCCTGCCTCACAATCATGATAACCAAGGAAGGTCAACCTTTCATTGAAATAGAGAAAACGAACCACGTGGTCACGGAGCACTAAGACCCAGGCCTTCATGAACGCGACCAAGGAGCACGTGATCGCAAAGAGAAAATTGGCTTGCACCAGCTGATGCACATCATGTGATTTAGCCGAGTTCCAAATCACTGATAAGGTGCTTCGAATTCATTCTGAACCCCCCCACACGCAAACGAGATAGACAACCCAACCATATTCAATATTTTGGACTCAACTGAGTAGTTGAAATTCCCATACGAGGTCATCTCGGCTAAAAGTAGGTCTCACACCCAAATTTCATTTTAAGTTAAAATATGCAAGGAGGCACTAAATTAGCCCAAAGGCCTCAGGATCTAAACGAAGGATTGTTCTAGACAAAACTCAATATTTTAGAGCTAACCTTGCTGACAGAATCCTCATCCTAACTTGTTTACCCAAAATGTTGACTATAGTTAAACTTAGGTTTCAACTTGAAAGTTAAAGCGCCCAATCACACAAACTCGCACTAAAAACCTCAGGAGTCATGGCAACTATGCTACTAGCCTAAAATAACCCTTCTCAAGCTGGTGGAATCGTCATAATTGGAGTTTGAGGTCATCTTCTTGAAATTCTGGTAAAAACTGACCGTTCAATGTTCAAAAGCTTCCAAAATACTAAAAGTCACACAACAACTAAATGACCAACTAGGTGACCTAATTGTTAGTCCTAACAAGTCATAAATGACCTTGGGTCACTACACAAAAGCTCTAAATGATGAAAAAGAGGCATAAACACATAAATGACCTGGAGATCATTACATCATGTACTGACGTTAGGGATGGGCATAATTACTGAAAAATACAATTCAAAATAATTCAATTTTTTGGTTTTTTGGTTCAGTTTTAATTTTCTTTTTTCAAAAAAAATAATTCAATTCGGTGTTCGGTGTAAGGGTCACAATTTTTTGGCGCACTAAAGAACCAAAATTTTACTAAAAGAAGTTTTAAAAAGTATCACTCAACTCATACTTGGCCAAAACTTTTCTAGACCAAGCCCCAAAACCCATACCTTATTACCCCATCCAACATTTTTCTTCCAGCCCATTACTTTTACAGTTTCCTAATTGTAATTCCTAATTTCCACTAATCATTCGGTTGAATAAGATGATTTTTTTGAAGTCTTCTAACATTGATTAACTCTTCTCTCATTTTTTCTACATTATTTTTCCTTGAATAATGTTGATTGTTTAGGACCTTACGGGGAAAGAAAAATTAATTGAAAAAGAAAAAATATGAAAGTAAAATTAGGAAAAAAAATAGTTGATATTCTTATTCTTTGGAGTATCTTATCATATTCTGCTAGACATAATATTTTACTTGACTAATCGTATTATGAATTTGCAGCTCTTTTTCTCATTGTGATATGATAAATGGAGTACAAAAATTACATGAATTTGCAGTTATCATCATTGTTATATGAAAAATGGAGTAATACAATGATAGTTGTCCTCACTAGGTAGTATGCTTACAATGTTTTAAATTTTTTAGTGTTGTATATTTTGATTTTGTTTTCATTTTATTTTTTATTTACACCAAAAAATTTATTTAGATACATTGAACTAAACCAAATCAAAGTTGAACAATCTAACTAAATCAAATTAGTTTGGTTCGATCTTTGGTGCACACTTTTCGAAAATCAAAGAACTGAATCAAAATTTGATATAGTTGTACTGAAGAATCCAACATCCACCCCTAACTGACACAATTTGACGCTGCATCATTTATGATAAACATTTGAATAATTTAGATAGGCAACACACATCACCAGGATCTCACTCTCATCCAACTTTGGTGAGACCTCCTTAATTTGGAGAAGGTGTAACACCCTGCTACTTGAAAGAACTAGAATTAGAAAGAAACCCATTTTTGGAAATAATCAAATTTGGAAATTTTGGCAAGTTAAGCTAAGTATGAGTTTTAGGCCAACTTCAAACGACCATAACGCACAACACAAGATGAGTTAGGTGGCCTACAAGATATCAAATTGAAGGCCTTTGAATTATCTTTCCAACGCCAACTAGTTTGCAAATTTTTGAGTTTGTATGAGGGAGATATATCTGTTTGAAGTTGGGATGTCTGAATAAGGAAAGTCAACCAGATTTTAGAAGGGTACTTTGGTCTTTTCATTACCCAACTAATTAAATTTGTTTTTAGTAATTTATTTGGAGTCTAAACTAATTTGGTTCAGTTTACGCTTCATAAATTACGCTAGGGTTTTCAGAAAAAAGAAAAGAGGAGAAGAAGCCTAAGAGCGTCGCGTTCTTTAAGTTTCACCTGTGGATTTCACCAAGGGTTAATCCCTACGAGGTATGTGAGATCGCAAAGCATTGGGTTCGTTCACCCACGCGCCAATCATGATTAAATTCAGCGTACTTATGTTCTTGAAAGAAGAGTTTATGAGTTCTTGATGAATTTTGTTAAAAGTTTAGTTTGAATCTTGATTGTTGAGTTTTGGAGGAGTTCTTGAGTTAATTGCATGAGATTTAAGGTTGTTTTTTAGTAGATTCTTGTATACTTTGGTTGTGTATTCGAATCTAAGTGTTTGGGGAAGAAACCAGTTGAATCTAGATGGTTTAGAGTTGAAAAACCAGCAAGAAAATTTGTAGGTTTTCTAGGCAGAGGCTGGCGCACCATGCCACTCAGTGCACTAGAAGAAGGAGCCTGTAGTTTAGCCTCTGGGGCTCTGTGCCACACTTAGTGCGCCCCAAGCCAGCGTCTATAGTTCAGGGTCTGGCACCCTGTGCCACTCAGTACGCCAGGGTCGCAAGGTCCTCTACCCTTTCCTACTTCTTTCCGTTTGAGTTCCCTCAAATTGTACCTATGTTTTCTAGTTGATTTATAAACTCTAAGATACGTATAAACATCGATAGATCATCCATAACATAAGATCATAAACCTTGAATCCATAATTCAAATTCAAAGAAAGTTAAGAGTCAAGTCTAAAGAGTTCTTTGAGTCTTTCAAAAGTCTTTTGCAATTGTTTAAAACTTGTTTTAAAGACTTGAACATTGGGTTGAGTAAGAGTAAGATTGACGTAAATTTCTTCAAAATATTACATGGGAACTAGGTATTCCCAAGAGTTAAAATATTTTCACATTTAAACAAAAAAGGAAACATCGATTTCCAAGAGAGCTTTTGAGCTAGTTTTTGAGTAATAATCTCAAATCACAGAAAGAGTTATGTTTTAAACATATGAGCTAGTATATTTTGGGAGTAGTATTGTGCACCGATTTGGGGACATATTTGAGTTTAAATAATTCAAAGTCTCCATAAACCGTGTAGCCAACATGGGTAGAAAAGGGTCATACTTTTTAGATGATTCCTTAATGCTTTTAACATAGACTAGTGGATCCACTTAGTAAGTTATGTTTTCTACCCCCGACAAGGTATAGGAGCCATGGCAACATGAGGCAAGATGATATACCATCACTTAAGCTCATAGAAATGGTTGTCGGTTAGAGAAACTCACATAGAGATATTTTGTATTCTTATATACACAGAGTTACTTTTATATTCATATAAAAAACTAAGTTATTGTTGTGTATTTTATACACTGAGTTGTTATCTACATGCTTTAAAGATTTCTTTATATTGCACCTTTATTTCTGCATTACATTAAAGAGTTGAGTTGAGTTGAGATGAGGTAAGTTTCTTCAGTTCCTTTACAAGCTTATGTTTTTTTTAGAATTCCCCTCACATGCTCGTACATTTAATGTACTGATGCCATTTGGCCTGCATCATTGTGTGATGCAAATACAGGTAACCAGGATCAGCATCCAGCGCCTCGTTGATCCAGTTGAACATTTAGAGTCATATGGTGAGCCTCCTTGCTTTCTGGATCACCCCTTTTTACATTGCTTTAGTATTTTGAGTTGTTAGGATGATCGGGGGTCTTGTCCCGACATCCCTCATAGTTTTAGAGGCTTCATAGACAGTTAGTTATTAGTTCTTTAGTCTTGTTATTTCAGTTGTGTTGATTACCAGACTTTAATTGCCACTTTGGCTAGTAGAATGTTTACTTCTAAAATATTCTAGGTTATCTTGAGTAAAGTTGCATTACTGATTTCTTTAATTAATGCTTAAAGTCTTTCGCTGCGAGTCTAGCCAGGCCAAGGGTTTTATTGGGGTCAGTAATGGGTCTCGAGTGCCAGTCCCACCCAGGGTGTGGCTCAAGGCATGACAAACTTGGTATCAGAGTACAGAGTTCAAGAGTCTGAAGGAGTCTATGAAGTTGTGTCTGTAGAGTCCTAGTTATCGGTGTGAAGCTCTCCACATCTATAATTAGGAGGCTTCAACATTTAGGAAATATCTCACTTCTTTCATACTCATTTTGTGCGATTGAGTTTATCTATATAAAGTTTCTTTCTAACTCGTGCTTGCGCGTATATTTCATATCATGCCTCCACGAAGAGTTGTCTGAGGTCGTCCTGCTAGAAGGAATGTTGAGAAACAAGGGGTACCTAATGCACCAGAAGTGCAACCCCAAGGAGAGATCACCAATGCTGAGTTCTGTGAGGCCATCTGGATGTTGAGCAAAGTTGTGACCAACCAAGCTGGGCCACAAAGAGAGAATCGTCAGGAAGTGGCTGATACTTATAGGATCTATGAGTTCTTAAGGATGAATCCTCCAAGCTTCATTGGATCAAGTGTCACTGAGAATCCGGAAAACTTTGTTGAAGAGCTTCAGAAAGTTTTTGAGATTATGCATGTTGCCGATGCTGAGGAAGTGAAATTAGTTGCATATCAACTGAAGAGTGTTGCTAGGATCTTGTTTGACCAATGGAAAAAGAATAGGGTTGAGGATGCACCAATTGTGAGCTAGGTTGTGTTCGAGAGTTCCTTCATGAGGAGGCTCTTTCCCTGTGAGTTAAGAGAAATAAAGGTAAGAGAATTCCTGAATCTTAAGCAGGAATCTACGAGTGTTCATGAGTACAGTCTAAAATTCACCCAACTTTCCCGCTATGCTCTGGAGATGGTTGCTGACATGAGGAGCAGGATGAGTATATTCGTTGGTGGGTTGTCTCGTCTGTCAAGTAGGGAAGTCAAGGCAGCTATGCTAATAGGAGATATGGACATAGCAAGGCTAATTATCCATATGCAACAGGTTAAGGAGGACAAGCTAAGGGATAGAGAAGAGTTTAGATATAAGAGGGCTAAGACATCAGGGAATGAGTCCGGGCAGCAGAAGAGTAATGCAAACCGATCTTCTTTAAAACATAAGCAAAAGGGACCTGCTCCGTCATTTGCTAGTGCACCTGCACCAAGGAACAGAGGTGAGTTCAACAATCAGAATTCACAAAATTTCAGATCTAGACCTGCACAGTCTCAAGGTAGTGTTGCACAATGAGGTAATGGGATTCCTGCTTGTGCTAAGTGTGGTAGGACCCACTCAAAGGTGTGTCGTGATGACTCCACTGGTTGCTTCAAGTGTGTTCAAAATGGTCACTTTATGAAAGAGTGCCCTAAGAACAGACAACGGACTGTTAATGGGGGCAATAGAGCCCAATCTTCTTCAGTTGCTCCACCAGACAGAGTTGCATCTAAAGGAGCTACTTCAGGGGCAAGCAGAGGATCAAACTGTCTTTATGCTATCACTGGTATGATCAAAGTCTTAACTTTTGATATTTATGCTTTGCTAGATCTAGGAGTGAGTCTATCTTTTGTGACTCCATATGTTGCAATGAATTTTGATGTTCTTCTTGAGAAACTATTGAGCCCTTCAGTGTTTCTACACCTGTTGGTGAGTCTATTCTAGCTGAAAGAGTATATCGTGATTGCACCATTTCCGTCAATCACAAGAACACCATGGTTGATTTTGTTGAGTTAGACATGGTACATTTCGATGCCATTCTAGGTATGGACTGGCTTCATGCCTGTTATGCCTTAGTTGATTGTAGAACTCGAGTTGTTAACTTTCAGTTTCCTAATGAGCCAGTTATAGAGTGGAAGAGTAGTTCAGCAGTGCCTAAGGGTCATTTTATTTCGTACCTTAAGGCGAGAAAGTTAGTTTCCAAGGGTTGAGTCTATCACTTAGTCCGAGTTAATGACTCTAGTGTTGAGATACCTCATATTCAGTCAGTTTCAGTTGTTAGTGAGTTTCCAGAAGTCTTTCCAGATGATCTACCCAGAGTTCCTCCTGAGAGATAAATATACTTCGGTATATATATTCTTCCCGATACTCATCCTATCTCTATTCCGCCATGTAGAATGTCACCAACAGAGTTGAAAGAGTTAAAAGAGCAGTTGAAAGATCTTCTTGAGAAAGGTTTTATTCGACCAAGTGTCTCACCTTGGGGCGCTCCGGTCTTATTTGTGAGAAAGAAAGATGGTTCTCTTAGAATGTGCATAGATTATCGTCAGTTGAATAAGGTTACTATCAAGAATAAGTATCCTCTTCCGAGAATTGATGATCATTTCAATCAACTTCAGGGTGCCACTTGTTTTTCTAAGATAGACCTCAGATCTTTCTATCATCAATTGAAAGTAAGAGAAGTGATATCCCTAAGACAGCATTCATGATTTATGTCCTTTAGTTTGATCAATGCTCCTCAGCATTCATGGACCTTATGAACAGAGTATTCAAGCCTTATTTAGATATGTTTGTTATCATATTCATTGATGACATTCAAATCAATTTGAGGAATGAGGAAGATCATGCTAGTCATCTCAGAACACTTCTCCAAACTCTCAAGGATAAGGAGTTATATGTCAAGTTTTCTTATTGTGAATTTTGGCTTGAGTCTGTGGCATTCTTAGGCCATATTGTTTTCGGTGATAGAATTAGAGTGGATACCCAAAAGATAAAGGCAGTGCAGACCTGGCCTAGACCCACGTCTCCAACTGACATTAAGAGTTTCTTGGTATTGGTGGGCTATTATAGAAGGTTCGTCGAGGGATTTTCGTTTATTTCATCCCTATTGACTAAGTTGACTCAGAAAACAGCTAAGCTTCAATGGTCTGAAGCTTGTGAGAAAAGTTTTTAGGAATTGAAAAAGCGATTGACTACTGCCATAGTATTGACCTTACTAGAAGGTACGCAAGGTTTCGTAGTATATTGTGATGCGTCCAGAGTTGGATTGGATTGTGTGTTAATGCAGAATGAGAAAATTATAGCTTATGCCTTAAGACAGCTTAAGATTCATGAGAAGAATTACCCAACCCATGATTTAGAGTTGGTTGTCGTAGTATTTGCTTCGAAAATATGGCATCATTATCTTTATGGTGTTCATGTAGATGTGTTCACCGATCACAAGAGTCTTCAGTATGTGTTTAGTCAGAAGGAGGTTAATCTCAGGCAAATAAGGTGGTTAGTACTCAAGGATTATGACATGAGTATTCTCTAAAAACCTGACGAAGCTGACCACGGACCCCTCTAATGGACCATCAAAGGGACCACGGACCGTTAAGACGGTCGTGGTCCTTGGTACAGTAGATGTTAGTTTCTGGGACGACTTCCATGGGTGCCACCACGGTCCTTCGTCAGGACCACGACCCGTGAAGGCTCATGTGGTCTGACGTTTGGGCCACGTGGTCTCTGCCTGGTAACCACGAGTGCCAGTACGGTCCGTGAGGTGGTCCACGGCCCGTGAAGGGCTCAGTGGTCCACCTCTGCTGGGAAGGGTCTGAGTCTACGATCAGGTCGATGGACTGTGGTCCCTCTCACGGTCTGTGAACCCTGTTGTGGTTCACTTGATCAAGTGTTTTCTACTACATTTTCTAAGTCTGATTTCCGAGGTGTTACAATATCTCCCCATTGGGAACATTCATCCTCAAATGAAGTCTAAACTAGCTGAATAGGGAGGGAAGGAGCTGCAAACCCTACCACTAATTATTAGAACTGATTTATGACTGAACTAAGTTCCAAGATCATGCAAATTGATGCTAATATTGAAGCCACTCATGAATGACTGAAGAAATATGGAAAGGAACTATTACCTCAAGCTGGAGTGGAATCGGAAGGAAAGAGATGAGGATACTTGGCCTTCATTGCTGCTTCTGCTTCCCAAGTAACTCCCTCTACGGACTGACTCCTCCACAAAACCTTAACTGAAGCGACTTCTTTGTTTCTTAACCTTCGAACCTGACGATCAAGAATCTCAACTGGAACATCCTCATAAGTGAGACTATCCTTCACAACTACACTCTCTAAAGGTACTATGGATGCTGGATCACCCATACACTTCTTCAGCAACGAAATGTGAAAGATTGGATGGACTGCTGCTAGTTCTGCTGGCAACTCTAATTCGTAACACTACTAAAAAACTGCCAAAAAAATGACGAAAAAAAGCGATGGACTGCGTCACTTTTTTTGTCAAAAGCGACGCAGTCAATCTCGTCGCTTTTTGGCTCGACGCTTTTCCATAAGCGACGGACTGCGTCGCTTATTGTTTTTTTTGTAATTTTTTTTTTAATAATGCGACGACGTCCGTCGCTTTTTTAAATTTTTATTTTTTTAAAATTTACAAAAAGAGACGAAGTCCGTCGCTTTTCTTAATTTTTAAATTTTTTAGAATCTTGAAAAGTGACGGACAATGAGACGCCGTCCGTCGTTTTTCTGAAAATAACATTTTGAAAAATCCAGAAAAGCGACGGACTAAAGGACCCTGTCCGTCGCTTTTTCTGCACTTTTTTTTATAGCAAAAACTATAGTTTCTACTGCCCACCTGCAAATTATATTAAATTCAATATCAAATCAATTCAGCTCATTCAAGCAAAAACACATAATTAACATGCTACACAAAATATAAACTACCAAGCTTAATTAAGCCTTCAAAAATACCTAAATCCCAATTTAATGATTTATAAAGTCTTTCAAAATTCAAAAAATAGTTCATAAATACTACATTTCAAGATCTACAAAGTTCAAGCTTAACTAATTCATAAACAACAATTAAGTTTAAGATTTCAAATAATTAATTATATTCCTAATTAAG
>JAJOOO010006526.1:0-14247 GCA_029582685.1 Solanum piurae | reverse complement strand
CCGTTTGATAAGCCGTGGTCTTTAGCCCGAAAAGAGTTAGTAAAGGGCACCTTCATACCCGGTTAGAACTATCAAACATATGGGTTCAATAAAAGTATGTATTATTGTCCTGACAGGCCCTTTGCTTGGGTAAAATAATTAAACCATGCAGTCATCAAAGCTATGTAAAAAATTCTTGTGTATTTTTATTCTTATGTAGTCGGACTACCTCTAAGGATATCGAATTGCTTGATCTATGACCGGGCGGACTACCGCCAAGTCAGTGATCCTGTAAGTATGGTATCAGAGCGTTGGAACTTTCATGGTAAGTATATGATTGATATTTGATATTGAATCATATACCATAAAAAAATTGTTTGATATGAATCTATAAATTAGAATAGTCAAGAGAAAAAGTCATCTTAAAAAAATTATATCGAAAACCCGATATTTGATATTGATTTTCAATAAAAAAAAACAATTTTCCATCATTCCAAGAAAGTAAAGCATGACATTTTTAATCAATTTGACCGATTAATATTAGTATTAATACTCAATAATAGGATGAAATAGTCAAGATTTCTCAAATCTTTGTTGTTGTTTTTTAAACTTAGTTTTAAAGATTATAGATCGAAAAATAATAAAATAAAATACCGTTCACATTTTAAAAAAATATATCTATACCTGAGAAGAGGTCATTTTCAATGTCTCAAAAATAATATTACTAATAAATTTAATAGTATTTTGATATTATTAAATTTTGACAATAATATTTGATTGAGAATTAAAATCACAAGAAAAATTCATTTAACTTATAAATGTTTCATTAGAAATTTCGGCCAATATAAAATCATAAATTAGGATAATAGGTCATAGTGAAAAATTGAAATCGACAATTTAATATTAGATATAAATTTTCGATCAAAAATCATATTTCACCATCGAAAGAAAGAGAAATATCTAGGGGTTTATTTGCTTCACCTACCAACACTACCATTAATAATCACTAATGTTGATATCGGTAAAATCTGGCAAATCTCCATTATTTTCTAAGAGAATTAATTTTAAAATATTTGATTATAAATTTTAAAAATAACAAAAATAAGGTATTTATTGATTTACGAATAGTATTTTGATGAATTTCTTAATTATTTAGTATTAGTATTAATGCTTAGTTGATAGCTGAAATAGTAATCTTGTGCAAAGTAACAAAAAAATAATTCACTTAACAAAGTTAATTTCAACAATAAATGCATGTAATGATAAAGTAGTCTCAGTGTCTCACTAATAACCTATTGCGAGAAATTCAAATTTATTAAATTTTATAATTCATACGTGATTATATTTTACGAGTTTACCATAATTTTTTTGTCTTTCATAAAACAAAAAATTAATGATAGTCAAGGAGAGAAGTCGTATTAAAAAATCGAGTTTAAGACATGATATTAGAAAATAATTATTTACTATGAACCATCTTCCACCACTTGAACCTATGGTATTAGCACTCAATAAAATTGATTTTGTCAAGATTTTAAATTGTGTAAAATAGCAAATTATTAATTAAAATTAATTACTATAACCACAGTTTCATTTAATTCTAATTCGTACAAACACTTTGCCATTCGTCTCTCTCCCCAAATTTCTTGCTCGCCAGTCCCTCTCTCGCCTCTCTCACTTTATACAAACACAAATGTATAAATTATGTTTGTGTTTGTATAAAACGAGAGAAAATTGTATATATACATATCTTTTCGTTCGCCTCTCTCCCCAGAGAATCTCGCTCGCCACTCTCTCTCGCCTCTCTCACTTTATACAAACACAAATGTATAAATTCCTTTGTGTTTGTATAAAGCGAGAGAAAATTGTATATACAAATACATATATTTTCTTCCAATACACTAATAATTATACAAATACAAATCTTCACCCGCCCAATTCTCTTTTGTCTCTCTCTTCTCGCTTTATACAAACACAGACTATACAAATTACAATGTATAATTTGTGTTGTATAAAGCGAGAGAGAGAGTTTTGATATATAAATATTTTATTTCTATTCAATTGTATACAAATTCAAATCTTATGCATATATACAAACACAATCATTGATACATATACATAGTAGTTACATACATACAATTATCTAACCGATATACATATACAATCGCTGCACTTTTATACAAACGAGAGGCCTGCCAACGATTTATACAAATTTGATGCTCTTGCCAACGATTTATACAAATTTGATGCTCCATAGCAAACATAAGATTTGCTATGAAGCGCAATTATGCAAATTATACCTAAAATTATCTCTTTTTAAAACCCCATAATATCATTTTAGAAATTAATCTTAAAAATGTTTAACTATAAAAAAAATAATCACCGCCTAGATTTTATTTATATAACATATAAAGAAATACGGTATCTATGTGACTATGTCACACGATAAATGATTTATATCAATATAATTGAGTTATGTCAATATCAAGTTGAAAGTTTAAAATTAATACAAGATGATGTGTCAATAATAAAAATATTAACAACCCACAATAGTGTAATTTTAAATTATTTCCCATAGAGAAAGATAAAATTGAATATTTTATCATGCATATTAGTATTCAAATTTGTCAAAATGATATCGTTCAAAATTCATTAAGATGCTTACTTAAAAATCATAGGTTAATAGTGAATTATCAGTTGAGACGGATTATGATCCAACCCAATTATCAGTCAGATTCATATGTGCTCAAGAAATCTTTGAATTATCAGTTGAGACGGATTATGATCCAACCCAATTATCAGTCAGATCCATATGTGCTCAAGAAATCTTTGAGCCAATTTTAGTTCAACTTATTTATAAACTCAATTAATTTTAACCAACTCAAATATTATTCAACTCGTTTATTTGACGTTCAATATTTTTCTTTACGCATAACGACAAATTGTAAGCGTGACATATTTTATATCATGACAAAGAAATGAAAAACAATGGCTTGTTTGATCAAGCAATGTGGTACAATGCATGAGGCTGCTTCTCTCTTAATTAGAGGTTTCGAGTTCAAGAATTTGATATGAAAAAATCATTTATAGAGAATATTACCTTTCAAATGAATTCCTACACAGCTACGCGATACAAATTTAAATTACGTAATTAATTTCTAATATGAGTATAGTCATCATATGAAAACAAAAATAACAATAACAACAACAAAGAAATGAAGAGTGATGGCTTGTTTGGCCTTTTTCAGCTAATTGGGCTTTGTTCGGCTACTTTTGTGGGCTTTCAAATTTTACCAATGAGCCAACGGGAATTAACGGCAAGTAGAGGTGTGAGTAAAAATCTAACGGTCCCCACCGGGTAGGTGGTCCAAGTCTATATATAATTACTCAACTACCCTTTCTCATCAAATCTCCAAACATATACATCCACAAAATCTCACCGTCCAAAATTCAAATTGAACGGATCAGATCTTTCCCATTCTTGGACCTTTACGTAAATTCCCCTACATGAAAATTAACGCATCTATTTTAATCAGCAAATAAAGAAAGTCTATTTCTCTCTCTCTCACGCTTCCTGATCTTCGTTATTTTCAAATCTTCAAATCAGAGCAAACTCACAAGAACACTTTCTAAAAACCCTAATTTCAGGTTCCAAATTACCCCAAATTTTCGGTTTTAATTACGAAAATACATCAATATTTGTGTTCTTTAGTTGATCCAGTGATAGGAATTTTGAATTCTCCGTCGGAAAATGATCGTTAGAACATACGGCCGGCGGAGTAGAAGCATGTCCCGGAGCTACTCTGAATCAGGCTTAAACGATGACGTTTCGGACCACACACTTTCTCAGGAGAATTCTCAAGATATTTACAGTTTTGGATTTTCATCTCAAGACTCAGTTCACTGGTCGTCGAATTTCAATAATTCAGATCCATACGATGTCGGCTCATCTCAAGGGTGTCAAGAATTGTCGATTTTGCCATCAAGAAAGGAGGATAGGGATTTGGGTTTTGAGGGTCATGATGGGGTTTTGTGGAAACCCAAGAAAGTAAAGATGTTTGATTGGGAGCCTTATAGTTTGAATTCATCACAAGAATCGGATGAATTTTCGTTTTTACCAGATGGGGGGGAGTATGGTGGCCTTGGGAAATTTGATGGGGGATTACATGAACCGAAGAAGGTGAAGAAGACTGGGAAGGGTAAGGAAAATGGGGTTTTGCAGAAGAAGAAGAAGAAGGTGAAGTCCAAGGAGCTGGGATTGCCTTCACTGGGGCCCACAGCGACTTTGATGGAGACTCAAGAATGTGGTGAGATGATGGAACATATGGATGAGGTGAATTTTGCGTTGGATGGTTTGAGGAAAGGGCAGCCTGCGAGAATCAGAAGGGCGAGTTTATTGTCATTGCTATCTATATGTGGAACAGCTCAGCAGCGTCGCCTTTTACGGGCTCACGGGTAGTTGAAATTTGGCTTATGAACATTGTTTAGACTTTAGAATTTAGATGAGTATAAATATTCTTGTTTCGATAAACATAAATCTTGGTTTCTTGAAAGCTCAGTTATCACAGTGTTGCTTAAATTTCTTAGGTAATTTGTATACACATTTATAGGACATAAATACATAAATATTTCCAGATACATGAATTTTGATGAGCTGACCAAAAAAAAGTACAAATTATCTTCAAGTCTTAGACAAATTGTTTGAGCAAGAAAATCAATAGGGATGGTACTATGGCATGGGAACATGGTTGGTGATGATTCATATAGACGAACCCAACTTGTTTGGGACCAAGGCGTAGTAGTTGTTGTTGTTGTTGTTGTTGGGGCATGACACTAGGACAGGAGAAGCTTGGCGGATCAGGGGTGGGGAGTTCTTACTCGGTGGTGGAAGGAGATATCTATTTCTTAAATGTAGAGTGTGAGGCGTAATTGTCTTCTAGTTTAATGTTTCCCAGTTCTTCCTTTATTTTAGACAATTGTGAATTCCATTACTCATAATAAGCCGACTTCACCACCCTTCTCCACTTAAATAATAGAGTTGGTGTACTAACCAGGATATGAATTCGTGATGTGCTCTTACCACACTTCCCACGATGAACTTCCTTTTTTGTTGAACCAGAACCTTGGGAGATCCTTGTCCTTCCTTTTAACATCCTTAATTCTTTCTGCTCATATATAATTGTTGAATGTCATTGGTGTTTATCTAGTACACTAAAACTTTAATTTTCTTCTCAAATGAGAGATTAAACACATAAGAGAAGAAACAATATTAGTTGATTGCTATTTTTACAAAATGACCTCTAGAAAACGTAATAAATTAATTGAAAATGATGAAAGAAGTAACGAAATAAAAGAAAAACAATACTAATGTGCTTAAAATAGAGAGAAATGTATTTTAACTTTACCTTTATCAAAAAAATAGAGAGAAATGTATTTTAATGGGGTGGAATGGGGCAAGGTGCAGAGCGTTGGAGGGGATGAGGGGAGCATATTGGTCCCCTGCCGTGCCCCACCTGACCCCATTATCTTCCCTATAAATGAAGCTACTTGAGCTGATTTATCATGTTCAATTGGATAAATTTTTAGCTTTTAATTAAGCAATCCAATGACAACTTCAGAAGTTCCTTAGATAACAATATTCTGTTCTGGAATTTAAGGTTTAATTCTGCCATCTTGGGTCAGAGTATGTAAGAAAAGTTGTAATAGCAGGCAACCCAAGAAGAAGTGATTATACCCAGCAAATGATCGTTGGGATCTCATCAGTAATTTTGAAGCCTTACAGCGAGTTGCTGACATTGCAAGAGGATGCAACATGAAAGCGACGTTATGTCTATCTTTATAATTAGGCTTTATCTACATTAACCTTGTAGCTTTTTTTGGTAGTTCGTAAAATTAGGTTCACGTAAGCCATCGTATGAAGATCTCTTTGGCTTTGTTTTGTCTATGGAGAGGATATCCAGCCTTGGTTCATTATGAAGCTTTTACGTTTATAATTGGCTGAATGGTCCTATTGTCCCTGTGGTAGCGTTATGAATAAATCAGTGAGCTTGGATTTGCTCAGAAATTGCCAATTAAGCCATTTAATGGGTGTTCCATTTAATTTGATGTTCTAGTATGTAAATCATCAAGTCTGGAAGTACGTGCGCACTAGTAGTTGAGATAAATAATACTTTACACCTTATAGCAGTCATTGGTAACCCATATGGGGATGCCTTTTTGTTTTTAAATTTAAACATTCCTGATGTCTAAATTTCTGATAATCACAATCCCAATTACTTTACCTGAACATATAATCTTTTGGCTAATCCTGAATGTGTATGATTTTCCTTGAATTCAGTGGCCTGATTGTTAATTGTCAACTTTTATTCCCAATTGGTATAACTTGCCAAGATTTTGATTTCAGGATGGCAAAAACTATTATTGATACTGTTTTGGGACTCAGCTTTGATGACTCACCTAGCAACCTTGCTGCAGCAGGTCTATTCTACATTTTGACCAGTGATGTAAGTTGCTTCATCTCTCTAGCAGTGTAGCCCTCTCATTTGGACGTTAGTACTAGGTTATTGCATATTCTGCATGACTTATCAGATAGGTAAAGGTTTTTCCCTGGCTCTAGTTGAAACAGGGTGAGGCAACCCAATTAAGCAAGTGAGGAGGCTGAACCTATTCATTAAATTTGAAAGATTGGATGATTATGTTTGGTAGTTTTGAAGTCTTTATTCTGTCTGCTAGCTGCCTAGTTGTGAGTAACTTTTGCGTATGTGTGATTGGAAATAATCTCTTCTCAGTTAACTTCAAGGCGTCAGTTCTACATCAGATCTATTCTGTTAAGTAACTTGTCTTATCAGAAATGAGAACCATGGAATTGAAGAAAGAGAATTTCCCCTTTTCCTTTCCTTTTTCTCTTTTTGGTGGATTGCAAACAATGATACTGTGGATGCTCCTTCATCAACTGATATAATATTGTACTTTTAACTATTTTAAAGTTCACAAGACTTTCTTCCTCCATGTTATTGTATCTGTATGCTAAAATTACTCTTTCATTGCTTAAATTATTGGTATAAGTTATTCTGTTACATGTATTGTTTATGTTTGCAACTTTTAATTAACACAACGCCATTTACTATCTTATCATCTATATAAGTAATCTGGGAACTTCTCCATTCCTTGTGTTTTTGATCTTCCATTTTTTTTTCAGGGAGGAGACGACCATCTTCTTGATTCACCCAGCTGCATTCGCTTTCTTATAAAATTGTTAAGACCAGTTACTGCTCCTGCTTCCGTAGCAAAGGCTCCAACTATTGGGAGCAAACTTTTGGCGATGCGCTTAGATGCTGATGTGACTCAAGATTCTGTAAAAGGCCTAGATTCTACTTCCTCTTCAATAACCCGCAAGGTGCAGGAGGTTCTTATTTCTTGCAAGGAAATAAAGCCAAATGATGGAAATGGACATGACAGACCAGAATTAAACCCAAAATGGATTAGTTTACTGACAATGGCAAAAGCTTGCTTGTCGACAATCTCTATTGAAGGTTTGTTTGGCACTTAAAGTGGTCCTTTGAGGGATAATATTTCTTTGTTTCGAATGTCTTTTCTTCTTCCTGCAGTGGAAAAGTCGAGGCTATTTAATATATATTCATCCTTTAGGTTGGGTGGGTTGGTTGCAATTTTGCTATTGTTATTGGAAGTTAATCTGAGTAGCTTGTTATTCTTTAACTTCTTGAGATTGCTTTTTGGTTGCTACCTGTCTCCTACTAAGAGGTAGAAGTCAGAAAATAGAAGAGCTAAGTTGCTCTGTGCTTTGCTTTTATATTGTATTTACAACTTATATGATGGTTTCCTGGTTATTTCCTTAATCTACATTTGTGTTATTTAGTGGCTGTTGCTTTTAGATGCTCGTGCTTTCAAAACTTCAGATCTGACTCTTTTTCTGATTCTGGATATTTTATCATATAATGTTCTAGAATCTTTTAGTGTGGTACTGTGATACCCATGTTTTTTGCCTGTGTTTCGTATAGTGGCTTACAATTGAATCATTTTTAAGAGATCATATGGAAACTCAAGCTACCTTGACAGTGATTGATATCTGTATTTCACCATTTTTGCATAGTATAACATAGTTTTCTTTTTCCTCTTTCTGTCTGTATTCACTCAGATACTTCTGGTACTGTGCGGAGAAGTAAGGACAACTTCAAAGAAAAGCTGAGAGAGCTTGGAGGACTTGATGCAGTCTTTGATGTGGCAAGGAGTTGTCATTCTGTTTTGGAGGTGTGAGCCTGTATGCTATTTTCTGTGTTGTTACCAGAGACGAGTCTCATAAATTTGTGACATGTGAAGAGCCAACAATATGCTCTATATTCCTCTTATATTTAAGCTCTGAGTTGGAGTGGTAACATGACCATTTTGGATTGAAAGAATATGATGACTTGTGCTCCCTATCACCTCTTCATATCCTTTGTTTTTGTCCTGAAGGTTTTAGATTGTGATTATGATTATATATATGCATGTCGAAGAGAATTTATATGGATTTGACGTTCATCTAGATCTTTTGGTGTACAAATACAATATGTGTGACTTCAAGGTTGTTATTTGAGTTATCCGTTTTCGTCTTAGCTCATGCTGTAATCAATAATCGGAAATTTAGATGGGTATTTTGATGTAATCTTCCCTGACATCATTTTCTCTGCAGGGTTGGTCAAAGAAAAGCTCACAGTCTATCTTAGAATCTAAAGATAATACTGCCATAGAAAGTCTGGTGCTACTCTTAAAATGTTTGAAGATCATGGAAAATGCAACCTTTCTTAGTACGGACAATCAGGTAACATCAATATACCTTCCTGTAGGCTGTAGTAGACTGCCTTTCTGTATCCTTGAATTCCTGGATGTTGAGTTCACTACCTGTTTTGTTTCAGAATCACTTGCTTCAAATGAAAGGAAAATTTGATAGTCTGAACTCCCCAAGGTCTTTCACAAAGCTAATCTTAAGTGTGATCAAGATTCTCTCTGGTACTTCTGCCTCTTATCTTTTCATCCAAAAAAAATAATAAAAAAATTGACTCTACATTTTTGTTTTCCCTTTTATCATTTTCATATTGCATTTTTTTTGTCCCTTGGCTTATGATGCTTCCTGTCTGTCAACTTGTTTGAATTTTTAGGGGCTTACCTGTGTAGGATTTCTTTGGGAAGTTCCAATGATGGAAAAGTCTGTGACCTTTCTGATGGAACTGCTCGTGCTTTAGAATTACGTTCACTATCAGATAAGAACGGTAAGCTGTTAATTTTTTCTTTCGGTGAATAGTTAAACTACTTGACAACAACAAGGCTGTTTCTTTTTCATATCCATAAAAGAAATGGAGTAGGTAGGATTTTTTTTTTGGGTGGGAGGTGGGAATTGGTTAATTGAGTTGGTGGGGGTTGGGGGAATGGTTTAATTGATTTACACCTATCCCTGGATAAACTTGTTCCCTTATCATGGTGTTGCTCTCAGAAGCTCAAAGTTCTAGTGACACAGAAATATCCTCCCCACATTCTTCCCTCTTCTCTGGATTTTCTCACCCATGAATTGTGGTGTGTTAAATTGTAATGCAAGAAACAACTAAAGTAAGAATAGGGTTTAGAGTTTGTGGTTTGGTGGCTCAATTTTGTGGCTCTTGATAGTTTAAAGATGCACCTTTATTAGGGATGGAATTCATTTACAGAGTAGATTCCATAGTGAAAGTCAATTAAAGTTTATCAGGAGGATTCGGAATTTATCTTTCTAACCAGAAAAAAGATATTGAAGCATGAAATATCACCTTCAATACTGTTCATAGACAGCGTTAAACACTAACAGTAGGCATATCAATCTAACTCTTTAACTCTTTTAACTTTGTCACCTGTTCTAAAAGCAATTTAGTGCTAGCATTTGGCATTTAGGCAAGGAAAAGCTTGATTAAATAGTGTGAGTGTCCCTGCACCCCATGGCCATGGAAGTTTTTCTTCAGAGTGAAGAGGTCTCATAAAAATCTTTTCTTCCGTTGGATAAACATAAAAAACTATCCAATTTGAATTCTGGACTTGCTGGAATCATGGTGGAAGAGCTACCAATCAAACAGAAAATTCCAGTCTGAATTTTTTATTAGCCAATGAAACCTTAATTAGCTTTAGATGTTGAATAATTTCTTTTTTTGTACTTCTAGATGGAAGTTGTCAGATTTTGTGCATTGATTCCTCTACGACATGCTATACAAGTGAAGGTTCCTGTTTCCAGAAGAACTTGGGTGAAACTCAAACTGATCAGATTGGTTCATCCATATCTAGTTTAGAATTCGCTAGCACTTCCACCAGTGATTCTTGGCAGCTTAAATTGAGGATTGAATCTTCCAAGTCTGGGTCATGTAGTGGAACCTCTGAGGACTTCAGTTTTGGGGTCAACAAGAATTCATCAAAAGTGAATTTTTTGATTGGTGATAATCAAAGAATTAATGGAGATAAGAGACTTGAACTTATGGAAGAAAGTCAAGATCCTTTTGCATTTGATGATGATTTTGGACCTTCACGATGGGATTTAATGTCTACTAAGCAAAAGGTGCCTGAAACTCAAATTAGGCAGACATCACGTGATGATGAATACCAATCTCTTATTGTGCGAAGCCAGCTAGAGTCAAGTTGCCAGGAGAACAAACCAGAGTCAAGTAGCAAGGAGAACAATCAGTCTGGTCAGACCTCTTGTTCTTCTGTTGCAGATGACGAAATGTTGACCCTTCTGGCAGATTGCCTTCTCACAGCTGTTAAGGTGATTTTTCTCACTTAATGTTAATAATTTCTGTATGTTATAAGGTCATTTATGGTTCTTCTGGTTGTTGATTATGCTATAATTAAGCATGGCAGGCCATTCATCCATTCTCCATGGTTCTCCTGATAGTTGATTATGGAAACACATTGCTTTATGTTGGAATGCCATAGTTGTACAAGTCAATGTTTTATATTGCTCAAACTTCTGTGCTATCTCTTGACATGCTAGTCTCTTAATACATATCCAATCAAATGACAGGTTCTGATGAACTTGACGAATGACAACCCTGTTGGCTGTCAGCAAATTGCTGCCGGTGGTGGACTAGAAGCTTTATCTGCTTTGATCGCCAGCCATTTTCCGTCCTTCAGCTTGCATTTGGATTGTAATGGGTCATCAAAATCAAGTGTTGGATCTGATAGTGATGGCCATCTGAATGATCAAGAGCTAGATTTTCTTGTTGCTATTTTGGGTTTGCTGGTCAATTTGGTAGAGAAGGATGGCTGCAACAGGTGAATATTTCCTTTTGATTTATGCTTCAAGTTGTACACTGCAGGCTTTACATGATCAACTTTTGCGACTATTTACTTATCGCTGTATTTTGGATTTCTTTCCTAGCAGTTATTGAGCATTGAGAAAGTGACTGATAATTTGTTGAGAGTTGTTTGTAGTTTCTTCTTGATTATTTGATTCTTGCATATCCTTCCTTATTTGGTACATCCATCATGGAATTCTTTCTGTCATGTGGATCGTTTTTTGGATAGGGGGCATGCTTATTGTTAGTCATGACAAATGCTACCTTGTATTCCTTTTTCTTGGTACACTAAAGATCATGTTTTTTTAAAAAAGATGTTGATCTCAATCTCCCAACTGAACGCATGTAACAAGTTTTTAGGTCTGAAAATAAAGTCTTTTCTGAAGGAAAAATGGGTTCCAAATTCTTAGAAAAATACTAGTAATATTCCATATAACAGTAATCCATGCATTCCAATTTAACTGTTTCCTATTAAATGGATGTGTTGTGGTAGGCTTTGAAGTTGGCAGAATATAAAATATTTGCGGGACCCTATGCTAGAGTTGAAATCAGGTGGTTAAGATATAAACTTCTCTTCATATAGAAATGGTTCCTACTCCCACCTTATATTTTTGGTGACATGAAATCAAAAAGTATTTAATGGTGACATGAAATCAAAAAGTATTTAATGGTGTGTTGGAGGGGGTCTAGAAACAAGTCTTATAGGATTCACATTCTGAAACAAACAGCAGTTTTTTTTGTTTTTGTGTGCAAAAAATGCTCTTTTCTTTTTGGCATAGAAAAAATTATTTTCATGTGAATTTGAGATGCCATCTTTTGTAAAAATATGGACAACAGTCTTTGAGCATAATGTGCTATTTAAATGAATTAAGTGTACAGGTTATGCACACATAGTGCCCCTATGAAGAATTGCACCATATATACTGAAAACAACTGACATCTTTCAAATCTCCTTTTGGTAACTTATAAGCCTGTGTCATAGTTGCTAAAATTTCATGGAACCTTGTTTATTCTATTAAGGATATCGTGAAATCTTGAAACAAGTAATATTTTCTCAGCATGACTAGTTCAAAACGAGTATTTATGCTGTTGAAAAGTGCAGAAAATCGATCTCATCTGTTATCTATCCCAACAGATCATGCAGCAAATATTATCTGCTAATTGAGAGATGCATCTTTGTTAAATTTTTCATATACGTGATGATTTCTCATTAATTTTTAAAATTCATCACTTTAGCAAAGAAAACAAATTAAAAAGAAAGAAGTACATCCTGGATTCATTAATTCAATCATTTAACATTGTCATTTAATAGTAGTTTGCTCATACTGGTATGCAGTTTTTTTTGCTGAGAGTGAATTGTCGTTGTGATTTTCAAGTCTCACATGTTCACTTGCAGATGATAAAACACTGATAAACATTTTCACTCATTCTGCTAATGGCAGGTCTAGACTTGCAGCTGCTAGTATTTCATTGCCTGGATCAGAAGGTTTGTTTAAGGGGGAGACTCAGACAGATGTTATCCCTCTGCTATGTGCAATCTTTCTGGCAAATCAAGGGGCTGGAGAGGCTGCTGGGGAAGGAAAATGTTTGCAATGGGTATGCAAGATTGCTTTATCCAATTTTTTCGTCTAAATCTCTAGTCCTTTACTGATTTGCATGACTATTTTTATTTTGTTTGGTCCTGAGTCTGGAATTTTTGGGTTTTTTCATATTGTTCTCCGTTTATTCTCCATATGATTCACAGAGAAGTCAATCACCTAGGGGTAAATCTAGAGGGCAACTCAAAATCTAATTCCTTGAGCTTGCTTTATCAAATTGATTAAGTATACTGAATGTTCATCAAATGTTTTCCATTTTCCAAATCTGCTTAGTGATGCCAGTTTTTGATTGTCAAATTCAACTTGCTTATGATATCACTGGAATTTTAGCTTCATGCGCTCTTAACGGGACAATGAGTTTAGCCGGATATAAAATCCACTTGGGATGGGGTAGGGGCAAGAGAGAGATTTCAGTTGATTGAGCATGAAGCAAGGTTAAACTAGTCTTATCATATACTACCAGTGTGCTAGATTACTTTCAGCTTTGACCATGTGGCTACTAAATTGAATGTGGTTGTCTTGTACAGGATGATGAAGATGCTGTACTACAGGGGGAGAAAGAAGCTGAAAAAATGATTATTGAAGCATATTCAGCTCTCCTTCTTGCCTTTCTTTCAACTGAGAGGTTAGTTATGTCTTACGAAATTACTTTTTCTGTCTGTTATCTCTCACTTAAATGGTCTCTTATGTTTTTAATCTTTCTTTGCACCAGCAAGAGCATACGGCAGGCAATTGCTGGTTATTTACCAGATCATAAATTGTCTGTTCTTGTACCTGTGCTGGAGAGATTTGTGGTATGTGATCTTGTGTGGTTCTTTGAGTTGATAAAGCATGATAATAGAAATTGTATAATTTTCTCCCAACTTTTATAAGTTGCATCCAATATTTCAATGTTCTCTTACCAGCCATCGTCAGGAATGTCTCATTAGGGCCCTAGTCCCAGGACTTGGATTGTCAGTAAATTCATGATTTCTACAAGAAAAACTTTCATATTGATGACGTTGCTTTCCTAGTGATTTTTATATGTATATATGTTAATTTGTATTCTTTATCCAGGAATTCCACATGACACTGAACATGATTTCGCCGGAGACTCATTCAACAGTGCTTGAAGTTATAGAATCTTGTAGGGTTAGGTGAGAACAGGATATCTCTCTATTGTTTCCTTTTCCTTCCGCGTCTTTTCCTCGAAGATGGTAACAATGAGACTTTGTACAGCATAACCTACCTTTCCCTGCAGCATTGGTGGTGGTCCATTGGTGCATTAAAAATCCTATTTCAGGATTTGTGTGTCATGCATGGCCTTTGTTTGTCTATGGTTTCTCTAGTCTTTAGAGAAATATATTTTTTCCCCCTATTTTCCAGCC
>JAJOOO010006525.1:0-23123 GCA_029582685.1 Solanum piurae | reverse complement strand
GAAGTTTAAATGTGTGGATGTGAATAAGTTTTTTTTTATTCCGCACTATTTTCATTATTGAATGCAATGAATGACTATGTGGCTTGTATAAGACCCCCTTCAGGGTCGAATACGCCATGTTACGACTAGGGGGTACTCTCGGGTCGTGACAAAACTGCACCAAATGGACGTTAAGAGTGCCTTTCTAAATGTGTTTCTTCAATAAAAGGTGTATGTCAAACAACCACCTGGCTTCGAAAGTCTTGACCACCTTAACTTTGTCTATAAACTAGATAAATCAGTATACGACTTAAAGCAAGCACCAAGAGCATGATATGATCTAATATCAAGCTTCATCCTTACAAACGAGTACTCAAGAGGCAAGATTTACGACACTCCATTCTTTCAAAAGCAAGGTAAAGATTTACTCATAGTTCAAGTATATGTAGATGATATCATATTTGGAGGAACATATGCAGAACTCAAAGTTCAATTTGCACATCTAATGAGCAGTGAATTTGAAATGAGTATGATGGGTGAACTCAACTTCATCCTAGGACTTCAGATCAAGCAATCTCCATCTGGCACTTCAATTCTTCAGCAAAAATATAACAAAGAGCTGCTAAAGAAGTTTGAGATAAATGAAGCTAAAATGAATGACACCCCAATTGAAATGACAAGCAAGCTTGATAAAGAGAAACTTGGTTCTCCGATAAAAGACACAAAGTATAGAGGAATGATCGGATCACTACTATATTTAAATACAACCAGGCTTGATATTTTTTTCTGTGTTGGTGTATGTGCACGTTTCCAAACTTGCCCAAAGGAATTTCATTTAAAATTCATGACAAGAATTTTGAGTTATCTTAAAGGTACTGTGAACCTGGTTCTATGGTGTCCAATAGGAGACTCGTTTGATCTAGTAGGATTCGCTGATGCAGACTACGCCAGATACCTAATGGATAGAAAAAACATGTCTGGAATGACTCACTTTTGGGACAATGTCTAGTATCTTGGGCTACAAGGACACAAAACTCAGTTGCTATTTCCACGGCTAAAGCTGAATATGTAGCAACTGCCTCATGTTGTGCTCAACTCCTCTGGAAAAAGCAACAACTTGAAGATTTTGGGATTAAAGTAGGTTGTGTACCTATCAGATGCGACAACACAAGTGCTGTGAATATGGTAAAGAACCTGGTCCGCATAAACAAATAAAGCATATAGATGCACGTCACCACTTTATCAGGGAAAATGTGGAGAAAGAACTCATTATCATGACTTTTTGTAGGACTGAGGACTAGGTTGCTGATATCTTTACCAAAGCACTTGGCAGAGAACAATTTCAACGAAATCGACTAGCCTTAGGGCTAGTTGATTTTTTGGACATATCATGATGAGAGATTTGCAACATGATTTCAGCACATTATTATAACTAACAAATTTTGGTACCTTGTCACAGGTATACACTTACAGTAGGACAATACTCATATCAGGTCTAATGATATTATCCTTAGTTTCCTATAACTATGGTACAAATGAGCTCTCATGTTAAGGAACAAGTTCTCATCTTAAACAAGTATGCACTAATCCTCATTATACCCAACTCAGCAACACATTTCAGCATACGATTTTGCATTTCAAGAAGTTTATGAATCCGGTCCATCAAAATAAACCCACATTTAAAACCTTAACATTTACACGGAAAAAACTCATTATCAATGATCCTCAATCACTCCTCTCATACGAAAAACTCATTTTTCTCTTGAACTTTCCATCAAGTGTTAGAATTGAAGAATCTTTACCCCTATAAATGAACCAGGTTCTTGTACCTTTGTCGAGACAAACAAAGCGCAACACAATAAAACAATGTTTTTATTGTGGAAACCTTCATACCTCAATGAAGGTAAAAACCACACCACAATCTTATTCACTTCAAGGTTCACTTCCTTTTGGGATTACAACTTAACAGTCAAAAGGAACTAACTCTATACTCTCAAATGATTAAATATAATCGAAGACTCAATAGTCCAAGAAGTCAAACTCGCTTCATGTTACAGTTTTCTCCAAACTCTCTATTAACTCTACCCCCAAGAAGTCCAACCCACTTCTTGTTACAATTCTCTCAAACTCTTTTCAAGAAGTCAAACCCACTTCTTGTTACACAATCTAGGAATTGGTACAACTCGATAATAAACCTAGAACAAATCAACAAAGACTAATAACCCTAGACTTTAATTGATCAGACTTCAACATTCAATAGTTCAAACTCGAACAAAACTCATGATCCAGGTTCCAATGTTTCTTTGATGAAGCCTTGCAGGTTTGCTCGAATGGCTATTATTCTCAAGATGATAACTTTCGTGAATATGCAATAAGTATCGTTTTGCCTTTTCTGAAAAAATATCTCAATTTGTGTTTATGCAGAGACTGCTCTTTTCCTTCTTTGGGTTGAACCTTTTATAGAGTTTAATTTGCCTTCATCAATTTCTACAAGGAAAGGAATAACAAATCCTTTTACTTCTTGAACTTGTCTATATTTAATTTTTTCCTTATTTAACTTGAATTGCTACTTCTTTATTTCTTTCCTTATTTGACTTGAATTGCTACTTATTTATTTCTTTCCTTCTTTGCTCCTATGTTTCAGCTCTTTCTTTGTTTCTTTTTTTCGCTCATTTGTTTCTGCACCTAATATTTTTGTTCTTTTCCGCCATCTCTTATTCTTGTACAGGTTGTCTGTATTCACGTCTAGGATCCTGGTTGACCTGATAGATCACACACCACAAGTAATGAACCATGTTCACTTTATCAATCATCAAAACAACTTTATATGTTCTCCTACTTCCCAATAAGAATCCCATCATTAATCCCTTATTCCCAATAATTCTCTCCACTCATCTCTCACAAATAAACCCCAAATTCCCCTAGAACCCAGAAAACCCTTACCATGTATACACAACTAAACATAGTCGCCTACTCCGACAATGAGGACTCTTTCTCCTCAACGGAAATGGCATCTATACCCATGTCACCCAGGGCATCATCTCTGGGGGGAAGGTGTTACCTCCACTACACCATCATCTACGCCACCTAAATCCCCTCCTCACCGGTCTCCTTCTTCGATTCTACCATCATCTCCTCTACCACCATATGCCTCCAGCAAAACCTTCACTCACTTACCATCCCCACCATCTTTTGAAAACCCCATCCTTATTTTTTCTTCCCAGCCATTGTTCCCAGAAATCCTCATTCCCACAAACACTTCAAATCCATCCACTCTGCCACCTACTATCTCTGATGACCAAGATATTAATGATATTCCTCTCAGTCTACTGCATCCTACAATACCCAAGAGACCTCACAAGCACATTACGACAAACAAGACTACCCTCCGAGTACCATTCACATGAAGCACCAGTCGGGGGCAACTTAGTGTGGCTGTGGAATCAAGTAAGAAACAACGTCATACCGGTGAGTCCCCAGTTCACCCTCTTCAATCTCCAGTTGTTCTTGATTCGGAGCATGATGAATCCGTTCCCTTTGATTCCTCTCCCTTCCATAAAAAATAAGTAAGAATTTGGCCAAGTACTTGCAAATGGGGAAGGAACGATTCTTTGGGTCTAAATTAGTTTTAAGGGGTCGAACATATCATCCTGAAGTTTGACCTTTACGTGTAGTTAAAAAGGTTCTTAACTTGCTATAGTTTCAGGGTTTAGTGGATCTATTCTTGGACACTAGGTTAGAAGTCCATGAAAATGAGGTATTGGAATTTTATGTGAACCTAAATGTGTTGGAGGGTAATGTTACTACTTCTTCTGTCAATGGGGTTGAATTAGTCTTTGATAATGTCCGTCTTGGTGAAAATTTTCATGTTCCAACTGTTGGGCTAGCTGAATACGTATGGACAAAAGATGAAAATTGTTTTCTCACATCACACACAAGGGAGGTTCACTACACGACCAAAAAAGATGTTAAAAGGGGAGATTAAACCTTTTCACAAACTAATGTACGAATTGGTGCACAAAGGGGTTCTTCTTAGGGGGAAAAGATATCATGAGGCTTCCTTTAGGGACATGGGAATATCCAATGCCTTAGAAAACAAACAACCTATTGATTGGCCTTTTCTTTTGATAAAACACATGCCCGAGCGATTGACCCTAAACCTGGTCCTCATCAGTTGGCTTTTGGAAACCTCCTCACCGTTATGTTTAAGGCGTTTAATGTTCCCTTAGAGGAAGGGAGCATAAAGGATATGATTTCCATGTCTACTCTTGCTGACTACATATTGCTTGATAATGACGACCTGGTTCCTGCTGCCGCTCACAGGGCTACTGGCCTAGTTGGCACTCTTTTTAATGATTTTCATACTTCAAGGGAAAAAAATGCTTCTCTCTTTACTAAGATTCAGACTCTTCGCACCAACCTTGTTGAGTCACAGGGGGAAGTAGCAAGATTGAAGGACCAGTTACTGCAAAAACAACATGAAAACAATGCCCATGTGAATTGTGTGTTACAACTCTTGGCACTTTGTCATACTCCACATACCCCACCTCTTTCCACCTCTTAAATCATTCCTTTTGGCTTCTTTTAAGACATTCTAGTATATTGCTATGGTTTGTGTCCTTGTTGTGTATTTTGGTGAAGCTCTATGATCTTAACACCTAGTTCATACTTTTTACTTGATTATATGTCTTTGATTTGATGTGCTATGATGTATATTCTTTGGGTGGCTAATATCCTTAGATCTTGCTTATCTTCTACTACTCTACCTATGTGTTGCCCCTTTGGCTCTAAGTTTGTTATAAAATCTTGTCGTTATGATATTTTTTCCTTCCTTTTGATTTGTCAAAAGGGGGAAGTTTCTTTGCTGACACAGGTGCTCGAAATGAAGTATATTTGTCATCATCAAAAGGGGGGAAATTGATGAATAATGAATTGCTCAAAATACTTTTGATGATGAAAACATGAACCAGGTTCTCATAACACATACCGGAATTATAATGAAGAAGCGGGAAGAGTTCATTTATGCAGAGATAAAATATGAAAAACGTGTCCGAAGTAGTAAGCCAAGTTAAAAGAGGAAAAGACAAAAAGCAGAAAACTTCTAGGCCGAAAAGGAAGAATGCAATCAAGTTCTATAAGGAAAAGGATTAGTTTTTTGGAAACTTATTTCTTTTCTTGTAGAAGTCGATCAAGGCAAAAATAAACCTCTATAAAAGGAAAAATCCAAAGAGAAAATTAGTTGTCTTTGCAAAATCACAAATTGAGAGATAGAGAGTATTCCAAGGGAAGCAGAATCATCAATGAGATTAAGAAAATGAAAGAAAGAAGTACTAGAATTAGAAATTCTTTCTAAAGAATAGTTTTACATTAATTCATTGGCAATTCAGAACAATACTAAGGTTAGTAAGATTTTGATATGCGGTATAGGTCCAGATGAATACAATCAAATCTCATCATGTCAGGACGCGAAATAAATATGGGAAACACTACAAAGTTCTCACGAACGGACAACTCAGGTAAATAGGTCTAAAATTGACGATTTGACAGACAATATGAGATGTTTCAAATGGAAGACAGTGAAAAAATTCAAGATATGCATACCAGGTTCACTGCAATCATCAATGAAATCTACTCATTAGGAGAAATGATTCCTCATGGAAAGGTCGTCAGAGAATTTCCAAGTGTTCTTCCAGAATCTTGGGAGAGCAAAGTAGAAGCTATCACTGAAGCATGTGAATTAGATAAGCTAGCTATGGATGAAATCATTGGAAATCATATGACATGTGAACTCAATAAAAACCAAGAAAAGGAATTTGGAGGAAAGAGAAAAGAGAAGAACCTGGTTCTCAAAGCTACAACACCAGAAGATTTCGAGGATGAGAACATCACACTAATGACCAAGCGATTCTCCAGAATGCTTAAAAGAGGACAGGTATTTCAGATGAAGAACTTTCAAAAACCAACTGAGAAGGATCCAAAGGAACATGTCTGTCACAAATGTGGAAGTCAAGATCACTTTATCAAATTTTGTCCACTATGGGCGTTGGAGCTCAAGAGAAACAATCTAGAGAAAACATAGGAAATCAAGAATGATAAGTATATTCCCACAAATAGGAAGCTGGCCAATCAAGAATCTAATCTCTCAGTAAAATGGGCCTTTGCAGCTACGGGAAATCAATTTGAGGAAGAGTCTGAAGATGGTGGATCCAAAAATCAGTCATTACTGCTAATTGAAGAGACAGACAAGTATGAATTTCTTGCACTAGTCTCTCTAGAAGAAGAAAAATAAATAGTTGTCAATCTCAAGAAACAATTTAAGCACTGATGGCTAGAACATATTCTTAGATAGTTGAAGAAGATGACAAACAGTCCAAGGTAGACTTTCATCACATCAGATAAAATCTCCATTCATACTCTAAGAGAAAATTAGAATCTCTTTTAAACATTCTTATGGATGCATATTAGTCAATCCACTCTAAGAAGGAGCAAATGATGGACGACTATGCATCTCTAAGAAAAGAAATTGAGAATCTAGAGAACAACAATCACTGTCTTCAAAATAAAATTAAAGAACTAAGAAATGACCTATACTCAGTGACTATAAAGAATGAATCTCTCCAGAGAGAACTTCATATCACTAAGATGAAAGTAGCACACAACATGAGATGGACAAGATCACCCATCATGCTTGATAGCATCCAAAAGGGTCAATCCTCTACTAGACATGACATGTACTCATGTGAAGAGGATTATGAATCTTTCGTGGGTGATTATGATCGCAATTCTCTCAAGATTGTCAATTAAGCCAATTTTTCGATGTAAGACTGTTTGTAAACTCGGGTACAATCTTTTATCTTAGGACCCTTTATTTGTTAACATGTATCAAAATAGATCTCTTAACTGTTTGAAATTAAGGGATCTTGTTTCATACATGTTAACTAATAAAGAGTCCTGAAATAAAAGATTATACCTCAGTTTACAAACAGTCTTACATAGAAAAACTGGCTTAATTGAAAATATTGAGAGAATTTAGATCATAATCACCCATGGAAGATTCATAATCCTCATGACATGAGAGATTCTTCTTCTTTTGCAAAATGAGCTTTTGACATCCATTATTGTCACTTCCTTTGAACAAAAAAGTTTGCTAGTTTTGAGGAGTTTGGTCGGCTAGACTTTCATATATATACTGGGCTCCAAGATTTTGTGAATTATATTTCAAGCCAAAATGACTATAGACGTTGACTGACTTTTAGAAAAATATTTAAGGACAAAAATTAAATGCTACATTCCATTATTATTCTTTTAGATGAATTCTAGAAGTCAAAACTAAAATAAGTCACTTCTCTAATCATTTGCCTTATCTAGCCATTTAAATAAAACAATATCAATGTTTAAATTTTTAGATAAAGTTCATATTTATAATGTATCCACACCATATAAAGATTTGAGATACCTTTTCCTACCTTAAAGAATAAGGAGATTGATATTATGTTCTATAGAAAGTGAAATAGTGATAAGGAGTTGTGGAAAGGTGTCACATCCTGAGCGTACACCCTGGACATGGTTGGCACTTGAAAATCATTGTTAATCTCCAATCAAACCCTTGGCTTGGCTAACTACTTAGAGGAAGACTAACTCAAGCAGATTTAAGCTTTAAAACAAAATTTAAATTTAAAAGTCTCAAAAATTTTCAAAACTCAACCATCTCAACATATATACTCAAAATTGTCTGAAAATACTTTGAAAACAATAATAGTATGCATAAATAGTTCAAATGAAATACTGAAAGAAACTCAACACTAACTATCTATGAAGCCTCTATAGTTCAACATAAATATCGGGCTAAGACCTACGACAATAATAATAGATTCACCAATAGAGTAAGGGACTTCACTAGGATGATCCGAGTGGTTAAGTTTCTGTAACACCCCATATGCTAGAATAGACCAAAATGTAGATTTTAGGGTTGCACCACGGTTGCCACTCATGGACTGTAGGGTGACCCACGACCCGTGTTGTTGGTCCGTGGATGGCTACTTGTGACCCTTCCCCAGAAACCCTCAAAAATTTGTCTAAGTGTTGACCCACGGTCGGACCTATGAACCGTAGGTCAGGTCATGGACCGTGCTTCGTGTCCATGGACCAGACCCCCAATTTCAGCTCCTGGTCGCCGATCGACGGTTGACCAGCACGGACTGTCGATCGATCCATGGTCCATCGGTCCCGCCCGTCGGTGACCCCGACAAATTTTAAGTCATGAGTCTTTTGATATTTTCCTTATGCGTTGGACTCCTAAACTACGCTGTTTAACCCCTAAACTACGTAGTTTTGGTTAGTTTTAGCCTAGTAACTAAATTAGAATCTACCATAAGAAAATCATTCACCAAAAACTTAGAAAATTAGAACGCAAAAGGAGAAAGAGTTGACCAAGCCCTAGTCCAAGAACGCAACAGGTTTTCATCAATTTCAGCCCCAAAATCGAAAGATTTCTCCGTGGAATTTGTCACCAGGTATGTGTGATTTCACTAGTGGATTCCTTTCACCCATTAGGTCCCTAGATTTCAATCAGAATCTTGATTCCCTTAATATTATCTAGACCTAGGGTTTGTTAAATGTTAGAAATTATTGGATTTTAGATGTTAGAATGATCCAAGTCAGATTATCACGAATTCAGTATCTTTTGGTGTAGATTCTTTCATAAATTCAGAACCCTAGCTATGTAGTTCTTTTAGTCCATGAATTACACATGCTAGGTCAAATATTTCAGATATATACATGCATGCCTCAATTTTCGAATGCCCATTATTAGTATATTAACACTGCATTCTCAGTTTGTATGTCAGTATTTTGAGTTATCCAATATTATAGAATTTCAGTCATATTGTGTTAATTACTTAATGAATTGGGAGAAGCTAGAAACCAAGTGGACTAGGGTTAGTCACCCTCAAGTCCCAAAACTACGTGCCCCGTAGGTTGTAAGTCTCCTCTGTGGGCATCATTTTAGTGATCATGCCAGCATGCCTCTATACCTCTGACATGGTATATTGGGTCCTCTCGATGGGGAGTATACATCAGACTCCACATTTAGCTCATGTTGTTTTATGTCGGTTATTAGTAGCTCCCTTACAGTTCAGTCAGATTCTATTGCATTGACCATGTTATCAGTATAGTTCAGTATTCAGTGTCAGCATGTTATAAACTTGGTCAATGCATTTAGTTTAGCGATGTTCAGTATTTCCAGTGTCCTTATCATGTTCAAATTATATCATTGCTTTATTGCTTGTTTAGTTATGTTATTATTCAGCTTTACTCTATCATGCATGCTCAATACCTTTCAAGTACTGACACATACTCTGCGCTATATCTTCTCGTGATGTAGGTTCAGGTCCTCATCAGTCAGATCATGCACAGATCAGTTCTTGATCTTCAGTTCAACAGCATGAGTGATGAGTCCTCATTCTTCGAGAACAGTTGACATGTTATCTTTCCATTTTAGTCTTAGTTTCATTTTTTGCTAGAACATGTCCCAGCATTTCTAATCAGTAGAGGCTTTATTTCATACATAGTTAGATTCATCTTTAGTGTTAGAATTTGACTTTTCATTTGTACTCAAACTCTCAATTTTCTTTATTCAGATAGTATATGGGTATTCCCCATCATTTCAGATTATCATATGATTTAGGTTCCGCACAGTGCTTTATTGATTCAATTTACTGTAGTATGCTTATGATATGCCAGCAGGGGTATCTTAGGGCCACTCGTGATCCTAGGTCCTGTATCCGCGTCCTGGGGTAGCTTTGAGGCGTGACAAACTTGGTATCAGAGTATTAGGTTTAAGTGTCCTAGGGTGTCTAAAATTACGCACTAAGTAGAGTCCTTTTCATGGATGTGAAGTGCACCACATCTAATGAGAGGGAGGCTACAAAGTGTTTTAGGAAACTTCATTTTCTTGCTCCTCTTATCGTGCGTGAGGTATGATCCAACTTTTCATTCTAATCCTTTGTTATGCGTTTCAGATCATGCCTCCTCGTAGAGTTTATGCAAGGAATGCGAATGCCAGGAATGCAAACGCAGCTCCTCCAGTCCCAGATCAGAAAGTTTCTAATGATAAATTTTGGAATGCTATCCAGTTGTTGGCTTAGAGTGTGACCAACCAGAATAATCAGCAGGTTCCAGTTCCGACAAATGCTAATGTTGGGTCAGCTACAGCTAAAGTTTGAGATTTTGTTAGGATGAATTTGCTAGAGTTCTTAGGATTGAAGATTGGTGAGGATCCCCAAAACTTCATTGATGAGGTCAAGAAGATCTTTGGAGTGATGCAAGTAATTGGGAATGATCGGGTTGAGTTGGCATCTTACCAGCTTAAGGATGTAGCTCATATCTGGTATACTCAGTGGAAAGAGAACAGTGGTACAAATGCAACTTCTATTACTTGGGAATGCTTTAGTGAGACCTTTCTGGACAGGTTCTTCCCAAGAGAGTTGAGGGAGGCCAAAGCTCAGGAGTTTATGCATTTGAGGCAGGGTTCTATAGCAGTCCAAGAGTATGGACTCAAGTTCACCCAACTCTCCAAGTATGCTCCTCACATGGTTGTTGATTGCAGGGTTCAAATGAACAAGTTTTTGTATGAAGTGTCAGACTTAGTAAAAACAGAGTGTAGGAATGAAAATATGAACATCTTTTGGCTCATGATGCTCAGCAGGTTGAGGGTGATAAGCTTAGGGAACATGCCAAGGAGAATAAGAAGGCTAGGACAAACAACTATGACTAGTCTCAACAGAAATTGGGTGGTGGAAATCGCTCGCAGTTTCAGCAGAAGTCTTCAGCTTCAGCACCTTCATCGGCTAGTGTTACATCTTCCAAGTTACGAAATGATCAGAATGGTAGGGCATCATGCTCTAAGTCACAAGAGAGTGTTTCAGGCACCAGAACCTACCCAACTTGTCCAAAGTATGGTAAGAACCATCCGAGCGAGTGCTTTATAGGAAAGGAATGATGTTTTGGGTGTGGTCAGTATGGTCACAAGTTGAAAGATTGTCCTTCTAAACAGGGTCAAGTGGGAAATAATTGTATAGCTCAGTCCACAACTTCAGAAGCACCGGCAGGTCGCCTGACTCAGCAGGGTAACTCATCTGGTACAGGTGGCGGGCAGCGCCAAAATAGGTTGTATGCTCTTTAGGCTCGCCAGGATCAAGAAGATTCTCTAGATGTAGTCACTGGTACGTTACGAGTCTTTGACTTAGATGTTTATGCATTGTTAGATCCAGGGGTTATTCTTTCCTTTGTAACTCCTTAAATAGCAGTCAAATTCGAGGTTAGTCCAAAAACCCTCTTAGAACCCTTCTCAGTCTCTACTCCCGTCAGTGACCCAATTATAGCTAGACGGGTATACAAAAATTGTCTTGTCATAGTCTCTCGGAAAGTCACCTAAGCAAATCTTGTAGAGTTAGAAATGGTAGACTTCGATGTCATTCTAGGTATGGATTGGTTACATTCCTGTTATGCATCAGTCGATTGTAGAACAAGGTCATTTTTAGTTTCCTGATGAACCCATCTTAGAATGGAAGGGTAGTAGCTTAGAGCCTATGGGTCGATTCATTTCTTACCTTAAGGCTAGAAAAATAATCTCTAAGGGTTGTCTCTATCATCTAGTTTGGGTTATGGATTTAAGCTCCAAAACCCCAACTCTTGAGTTAGTTCCAGTAGTCAATGAGTTCCCAGAAGTGTTTCTAGAAGATCTTCCCAGAGTTCCTCTTGAAAGGGAAAACAACTTTGGAATTGATCTCCTTCTAGATACCCAGCCTATTTCTATTCCTTCTTACAGAATGGCTCCAGCTGAGCTTAAGGAACTGAAAGAGCAGTTGAAAGACCTTCTAGATAAGGGCTTCATCAGACCTAGTATTTCCTCATAGGGTGCACCAGTGTTGTTCGTGAAAAAGAAAGATGGTTCTCTCAGGATGTGCATCGATTATAGACAGTTGAACAAGGTCACAATCAAGAATAAGTACCATATCCCCATGATTGATGACTTGTTTGATCAATTTCAAGGTGCTAGTCATTTCTCAAAGATAGACCTCATATTTGATTATCATCAACTTAGAGTCAGAGATAGTGACATTTCAAAAATAACCTTCAGAACTCGATATGGTCATTATGAATTTGTAGTTATGTCATTTGGACTAACCAATGCTCATGCAACTTTCATGGATTTGATGAACAAAGTTTTCAAGAAGTATTTGGACTTGTTCGTTATCGTTTTTATTAATGATATCCTCATTTACTCTAGGAATAAGGAAGAACATGCGAACCATTTGAGGGTTGTCCTGCAAACTCTCAAGGATAGCCAGTTATTCGCTAAGTTTAGCAAATGTGAGTTTTGGTTGCAATCCATTGCTTTCCTTGGTCACATTGTGTCTAGCGAAGGGATCCGAGTGGATTCTCAGAAAATAGAAGCAGTGAAACAATGGCCCAGACCTACCTCTTCTATAGATATCAAAAGTTTCTTGGGTCTAGCGGGTTATTATAGAAGGTTCGTGGAAGAATTTTCATCCATAGCCTCTCGATTGACTAAGTTAACTAAAAAAAAGGTTAAGTTTCACTGGTTAGATGACTGTGAGTAAAGCTTCGCAAAATTGAAAACTAGGTTGACTACAACTCCTGTTTTGACTCTACTAGAGTGTTCAGACGGTTATGTGATCTATTGTGATGCATCCAGAGTCGGCCTAGGTTGTGTGTTGATGCAGCGAGGTAAGGTTATAACTTATGCTTCTAGTCTGCTTAAGGTGCATGAGAAGATTGCAGCAATGGTTTTTGCATTTAAGATTTGGAGATATTACTTGTATGGTGTTCACGTAGATATGTTCACAAACCATAAGAACCTTCAGTATGTGTTCACCCAGAAAGAGTTGAATCTTCGCCAGATGAGATGGCTTGAGTTCCTTAAGGATTATGATATGAGTGTGCATTACCATCCTGGTAAGGTCAATGTAGTAGCAGGTTCTCTTAGAAGACTATCTATGGGTAGTGTAGCACATGTTGAGAAAGAAATCAAGGAACTAGAAAAAGATGTTCACAGACTTGCTCGCTCAAGAGTTCGTCTTATGAGCATATCAGATGGTGGTGTAACAGTTCAGAATGGGTCAAAATCTTCATTGGTAGTGGCGGTTAAGGAAAATAAAGACAGTGATCCGATATTGCTTCAACTAAAGGGTGCAGTCTATGAGCAGAGAGTTGAGGTTTTCTCCCAAGAGGGAGATGTTGTGTTTCCCTATCAGAGTCGATTATGTGCCCCTAAGGTGGGTGAGTTGAGACAATAGATTTTTGCAGAAGCCCATAATTCCAGATATTCTATTCACCCAGGCGCCACTAAGATTTATCGTGATCTACGAGAAGTCTTTTGGTGGAATGGCATGAAAAGGGATATAGCAGATTTTATGGCTACGTGCCTCAATTGTAAGCAAGTCAAGGTAGAACATCAAAAACCATGGGGTATGACTCAAAATATCAACATTCCTACTTGGAAGTGGG
This sequence comes from Solanum piurae, assembly GCA_029582685.1. Classification (NCBI taxonomy): domain Eukaryota; kingdom Viridiplantae; phylum Streptophyta; class Magnoliopsida; order Solanales; family Solanaceae; genus Solanum; species Solanum piurae. The sequence continues at coordinate 9,614 of JAJOOO010006525.1, read as the reverse complement.
AAGTGATCAACATGGACTTCATCACAGGTTTACCTCGTACTCACAGACATCATGACTCCATTTAGGTGATAGTTGATAGAATTACTAAATCTGCGCACTTTTTGGCGGTCAAGACTACATATTCGACTAAGGACTACGCCAAACTTTACATTAATGAGATAGTTATGTTGCATGGGGTTCCTTTGTCTATCATATCGGATAGAGGTCCTCAATTTACCTCTCATTTCTGGAAGTCCTTTCATAAAGGTCTTGGTACTTAGGTTAATCTTAGCACAACATTTAATCCGCAGACAGATGGGCAGGCAGAGCATACCATTCAGACCTTAGAGGACATGTTGAGGGCTTGCATGATCGATTTCAAGGGTAGTTAGGATGATCACCTTCCTCTTATAGAGTTCGCCTACAATAATAGTTATCATTCCATCATTCAGATGGCCCCTTATGAGGCATTGTATGGGCGTTTATGTAGATCTCCAGTTGGTTGGTTTGAAGTAGGTGAAGCAGCCTTGATAGGGATATATATAGTTCATGATGCTATGGAGAAAGTACAACTCATTAGATATAGACTCAAGATAGCCAGAGTCACCAGAAGTCTTATGCAGATGTAAGGAGAATGGAATTTGAGTTCCGAGTTGATGATTGGGTTAACCTGAAAGTGTTGCCTATGAAAGGGGTGATGAGATTTGGCAAGAAAGGGAAGCTCAGTCCTAGATGTGTATGCCCTTACAAGATCTTGAAAAGGGTTGGTAAAGTGGATTATGAGTTAGAGTTGCCAACAGAACTAGCAGCAGTGCATTCGGTTTTTCACATTTCATTGTTGAAGAAGTGTGTGGGTGATCCAGTATCTATTGTACCTTTAAAAGTGTGGCGGTGAAGGATAGTCTCACTTATGAAGAGGTACCGGTTCAAATCCTTGATCGTCACGTTTGAAGGTTGAGAAACAAAGAAGTCTCTTGAGTCATGGTTTTGTGGAGGAGTCAGCCCGTAGAGAGAGCTACTTTGGAAGCAGAAGCAGCCATAAAGGCCTAGTATCCTTACCTCTTTCCTTCCGATTCCATTCCAGATTGAGGTAATAGTTCCTTTTCTATTTTTCAGTCATTCATGTGCAGTTTCAGTCTTAGCATTATGTTCCTTCAGGTTGTACTTGCATTTTCAGTATATTTGCATGTTCTTGGAACTTAGTTCAGACAGAAATCAGTTTCCAGTGTTTAGTGGTATGGGTGCAACTCTCTCCCTCTATTTCAGCAAGTTTAGTCTTCATTCGAGGACGAATGTTCCCAAGGGGGAGATAATGTAACACCCCATATGCTAGACCAGACCAAAATGCAGATTTTAGGGTTGCAGGTGCAACCCACGAACCTGCAACCCACGGACCATAGGATGACCCACAGCCCGTGCTATTGGTCCGTGGATGGATACATGCGACCCTTCCCAGAAACCCCCAAAAATTTGTCTAAGTGTCGACCCACGGCTAGACCTACAGATTGTAGGTCAAATCACAGACGTGGTCCTCATCCGTGGATCAAACCCCCAATTTCAGCTCCCAGTCATCGATCAACGGTTTACCAGCATGGACCGCCGGTCGATCCATGGTCCGTCGGTCCCGCCCATCGATGACCCCAATAACTTTTAAGGCAGGGGTCTTTTGGTCCTTTCCTTATGCGTTGGATCCCTACTCTACGTCGTTTAACCCCTAAACTACGTAGTTTTGGTTAGTTTTAGCCTAGTAACTAAATTAGAATCTATCCTAAGTAAATCATTCACCAAAAGCTTAGAAAATTAGAACGCAGAAGGAGAAAGAGTCGACCAAGACCTAGTCCAAGAACGCATCAGGTTTTCATCAGTTTCAGCCCCAAAATCAAAAGATTTCTCCATGGAATTCGTCACTAGGTATGTGGTATTTCACTAGTGGGTTCCTTTCACCCATTAGGTCCCTAAATTTCAGTTAGAATCTTGATTCCCTTAATATTATCTAGACCTAGGGTTTCTTGAATGTTAGAAATTGTTGGGTTTTAGCTGTTAGAATGATCCAAGACAGATTATCACAAATTCATTATCTTTTGGTGCAGATTCTTTCATAAATTCATAACCTTAGCTATTTAGTTCTTTTAGTCCATGAATTACACATGCTAGGTCAGATATTTCAGATATATACATGCATGCCTCAGTTTTAGAATATCCATTATCAGTATATTAATGTTGCATTCTCAGTTTGCATGTCAGTATTTTAAGCTATCCAGTATTATAGAATTTCAGTCATAATGTGTTAATTACTTAATCAATTGAAACTAGAAACCGAGAGGACTAGGATCAGTCACCCTCAAGTCCCAAAACTACGTGCCCCGTAGGTTGTAAGTCCCTTATGTGGGCATCATTTTAGTGATCACGCAAGCATGCCTCTGGCAGGGTATATTGGGTCCTCTTGATGGGGCGTATACATCGAACTCCACATTTAACTCATGTGGTTTTATGTCGGTTATTAGTAGATTCCTTACAGTTCAGTCAAATTCTATTGCATTGACCATGTTATCAGTATAGTTCAGTATTCAGTCTCAGCATGTTATAAACTTGGTCATTGCATTCAGTTTAGCGATGTTCAGTATTTTCAGTATCCTTATCATGTTCAGATTATATCATTGCTTTATTGCTTGTTCATTTATGTTATTATTTATCTTTACTCTATCCTGCATGCTCAGTACCTTTCAAAAACTGACACATACTCTGCGCTACATCTTCTCGTGATGTACGTTCAGGTCCTCAACAACCATATCAAGCATAAATCTTCAGTTCAACAACATCAGTGGTGAATCCTCCTTTTTCGAGGACAGTTAACATGTTATCTTTCCATTTTAGTCTTAGTTTCAGTTTTTGCTAGATTTAGCTGGGGCATTTCCCAACATTTCTAGTTAGTAGAGGTTTTATTTCAAACATAGTTAGTTTCAGCTTTAGTGTTAGAGTTTGACTTTTCATTTGTATTCAAACTCTCAGTTTTCTTTATTTAGATAGTATATGGGTATTCCCCATAATTTCAGATTATCTTATGATTTAGGTTCCGCACAATATTTTATTGATTCAATTTACTATAGTATCCTTATGATATGCCAGCAGGGTTAGTTTTGGGTCACTTGTGATCCTAGGTCATGTGTCGGCATCCTGGGGGGTAGCTTCGGGGTGTGATAGTTTCAGTTTTCAAATGAGCCCATCCTAGAGTGAAAAGGGGGAAATTCTATGCCTAAGTGTCAGTTTGTTTCTTGTCTTAAAGATAGAAAAATGATTTCTAAAGGTTGCATATATCATCTTGTTTGAGTTAGGGATATGGATATTGAAACCCTTATTATTGAGTCGGTCCCCATTGTAAATGAGTTTCTGAAAGTGTTTTTGGATGATCTACCTAGTATTCCTCCCAAAAGGGAAATTGACTTTCTCCTAGATACGAAGCGTATCTCTATTCCTCCTTATTGTATGGATCCAATAAAACTTAAGGAATTGAAGGAAAAATCAAATGATTTATTGGATAAGGGTTTCATCCGACCGAGGATCTTTCCATAGGGTGCTCCAGTTTTATTTGTTTGTAAGAAGCATGACTCATTTTGCATGTGTATGAATTACCAAAAATTGAACAAGGTTATCATTAATAATAAGTATCCTTTTCCAAGGACAGATGATTTATTTGATCAACTCGAAGGAGGGAGTTACTTCTCTAAGATTAACCTCTGGTCGGGTTATCACCAATTGAGGGTGAAGGAAGATGACATTCCAAAGACAACTTTTTGAACTCAGTATGTTCATTATGTGTTTTTGGCAATATTGTTTAGTTTGACTAATTCTCTAGCCGCGTTTATGGACTTGATGAGTAGACTGTTTGGATAATATCTTGATATGTTTGAGATCTGTGGCTTTTTTTTGTCACATTGTTTCTGGTAAGGGTATTGAGGTAGATCCTAAGATGACGGATACAGTTAAGAGTTGGCCTAGACCTCTATCACCTTCGGATATTTGAAGTTTCTTAGGATTGGCTAGATATTATAAAAGGTTTATGGAAGGTATTTCTTCAACTGCCCCACCATTGACCGCATTGACCCAAAAAAGGTTCAGTTCTTATGGTCGGAAGCGTGTGAGAAGAGTTTTCAAGAATTGAAAGATAGACTTACCTCCCCTCCGGTGTTGAATTTACCTAAAGGATCCGATGGGTTTGTTGTTTATTGTGATGCTTCAAGGATTGAATTATGGTGTGTTCTTATTCAAAAATGGAGAGTGCTTACTTATGCTTCAAGGATTGAATTATGGTGTGTTCTTATGAAAAATGGGAGAGGGATTACTTATGCTTTAAGGCAACTTAAGATTAATGAAAAGAACTATCCTACCTATGATTTGGAACTAGCGGCAATTGTTTTTTCCTTGAAGATTTGGAGGCATTATTTGTATGGTGTCTATGTTGATGTATTTATCGACCATAAAAGTTTTCAATTTGTGTTCAAGGAAAATGATCTAAATCTTCGCCAACATAGGTGACTAGAACTCTTGAAGGACTATGACATATGTGTCCTTTATCAGCCAGGCAAAGCCAATGTGGTGGTTGATGCCTTAAGTTGGTCGTCTATGACTAGTGTTGCACATGTTGAGGATAGTAAGAAATAATTGGTTCTTAACGTTCATAGACTAGCTTGGCTAGGTGTTCGGTTGGTTGGTTCAAGTGAGGCTGGTAGTGTTGTTCAAAATGGTTCAAAATCGTTGTTTGTGTTGGATGTGAAAATCAAGCAAGGTCTTGATCTGATTTTGGTTGAGTTGAAGGAAGTGGTGCTTAAAAAGTCCATTGATGATTTCTCCCAAAGGGAGATGGTGTTATTTGATATCAAGGTCGTTTATGTGTTACCAATGTTGATGACTTGAGGGAGAAAATTTTAGCGGAAGCCCATAGTTCTCGGTATTCCATTCACTCGGGAGCCATCAAGATGTACTGTGATTTGAGGGATATCTATTGGTGGATGGGATAAAGAAGGATATTTCAGAATTTAAGGCTAAGTGTCCTAATTGTCAACAAGTGAAAGTTGAGCATCAAAAGTCAGGAGGTTTGTCCCAAGATATTAGTATTCCTATTTGGAAGTGGGAAGATGTGAATATGGACTTTATTGTTGGTTTACCCCGCATCTGGTGACAACATGACTCAATTTGGGTTATTGTAGATCATATGACAACATCGGCTTATTTTATTCTCATCGATGTTTCTTATTCGGTGTAGGATTATGTTAAATTGTATATAAGGGAAAAGGTTAGTTTGAATGGAATTCCCCTATCCATTATCTCTGATCGTGGTACCCAATTTACCTCTCAATTCTGGAAATATTTCCAAAAGGGTCTTGGTATTCATGTCAAGCTTAGTACGAAGTTTCATCCTCAAACCGATGGGCAAACGGAGCGTACTATCCAAACTTTGGAAGATATGTTGAGAGCTTGTGTGATTAACTTGGTAATTAGAATGATCATTTGTCTTTGATTGAGTTTGCATATAATAATAGTTACCATTCAAGTATTAGTATGGTTCCATTTGAGGATTTTTATGGTAAGAGGTATAGATCTCTTATAGGTTAGTTTGAAGTTGGTGAAGTTTCTTTGATAGGTACTGAGTTAGAACATGAGGCTTGGAGAAAGTTCGACTTATGGGCTAAAGGCTGAAAATGGCTCAAAGTCGACAAAAGTCCTATGTCGATGTTAGAAGAAGAGATTTTGAATTTGATGTCGATGATTGGGTTTACTTGAAAATTCCCCTACGGAGGTTGTAATGAGGTTTGGAAAGAAAGGAAAGTTTAGTCCCTAATATGTAGGCCCATATCAAATTTTGAGGCGTATTGGTAAAATTGCTTATAAGCTTGATTTGCCTAATGATTTAGCATCGGTACATCCGTTTTTCCATGTTTACTTATTGAAGAAGTGTGTTGGATATCCGACATCTATTGTACCATTAGAGAATATTGGTATAAAGACAAGTCTTTCTTATGAAGAGGTTTCAGTTGAGATTTAGACCGACAAGTTCAAAAGTTTAGAAATAAAGAGGTTGCATCCGTAAAGGTGTTGTAGAGGAATCAAATGGTTGAGCGTGCTACATGGGAGGCTGAGGCCGATATGATGTCCCAAAATCCTCTTCTTTTTTTCGCCGATCCTACTTTGACTTGAGGTATTAAACTTTTCATGGTTCAGTCTTTTGGTTTCATGCATCTTAGTCATTCTCATGTTTCTATATGTATTCGTGCATGTTTTATGAAATAATGTTTGAGTATGTTTTAGCCTAGAGTCGATTTTCCTCCTCAGATATGTGCATTTTGATGAAGTTGCATTCATATTGGGTTGTAAGTTTCTCTCCTACTCTTTTTATGCTATCTTGAGTTCCATTGGAGGACGAATGTTCCAGAGGGGGAGATATTGTAACACCTCCAACTTTGAAAAGGTCAAAGTAGGTTAACAAGCAGGTCCACAGGCCTAAAGATACCATAGACCCTTCATGTAAGCCTAAACGGCTCGTGAAAAGGACCACAACCCATTTAGGGAAGTGGTATGGTCATTTAGGGCTGCCAAGATTTGGGGTCATCTGGACGGTTCCCTATATAACCATTAGTGCCTTATACGAACCGTCCAGCCTTCCATATAAGTTACCCCATCAACTTTTAAGTTAGGGTCATTTTGGTCTTTCTCCTATGTATTTGGTACCTAAGCTATGTCGTTTCAACCCCTATTTCAAGACCAATATAAGTGATTTAAGTCCTAAAACTAACTATTCTAAATCATTCACCTAATTCCTAAATTTCCCTCCAATTTCATTCCCAAAATCCTCTCTAAGGCTAAGGAAGAAGAAGCTAGGGTTTCACTTCAAGATTTTCAATTCACCATAGCTATTGGGCCTTGATCACTAAGGTATGTTAGTATTCACCTATGAAGTAATTTCCTCTATAGGTTCCTCAAATTTTTTCTAATTTTATGAGTTAGATTCTCAATTCAAAGTTAGAGTTTTATTCAATCTTCATGGCTTCTTTTCAATTGATTTTTTCTATGTTTTAATGCATAAATTGAAGTAATTACATGTTTTTGCATTAAATTCATATAAACTCATGCATGATCCATGATTTTAGACTATGAACAAATGATAAAGCTTATGAACTATGAAATGTGACTTTTATAAAGATAAGCATGCTTTTATGAAAGAGATGTAAATGATTTGAGAATGCTTTGAGAGGAAAGTATCAATGTTGTTGTGAAATATTTTTTCACATATTACTAGGATCATGATAGTGAAAGGTTTTCTCACATAAGGATTCATAATATTGAAAGGTTTTCTTACCTAAGTTGAATCAAGTTTTAAGAGTTACTATAAATAAACCTTAGCTTGGATTGATTGCTTAATTGTGCCCTTTCATGGATGACGATATGATTATGATAAATGGGAGTTTACTTAGCACCGACCAGGATTTTGGGTAAAAAAAATTGTATAGCATCCGTGGACCTTTAGCAGCAATCCCTAAGTCACAAAACTATATCGCACCATAGGATTTGTCTCAGATAGACACTAGTTAGTAGATCCACTTTAGCTCAGATTCATGGTTCTTACCTTGGCAAGTAAGGACATCTCTTTTTAGTGTGGGATAGACACTGGATTCCATGTTATAGGTAACTCTATCTACTAGAGTTGCTAAAGAAAGCTGGGCCTTATTGCCCCTATTACCTTGCCTCCTTTTCAGGTAATCTCTCATGAAGTGACCTATCTGACCACACTTAAAACAACCATTCAAGCCATCACAACATTCTCGTGGTGATTTATGCCACACCTAGAACAATTTGGGGTCTAAGATGATCCTTGTGCCGCACTATCTTCGGACTGAGTACCCTGGACTCTGAAGTGCTAAAAATTGTGACTTCTACGATCAATCTTGTTCCTTTTTACTAGTGTACTAGCTAATTATGGAGTAGTTCCATATGACCTTTGTTGAAAAAATGACCGATTTCTGATCTCTGTTGACTAGTTTCATAACTTGTTGTTTTGGCCCTCTTATTGTGAAACTCCTCTTTGTCCTTCAACATATCTTCCTCTACCTGTTGCACATGAATCATGAGACTATACTTTCCATGTCTCCTTTCAACATAGCTTCCCGGCCCTCCCTATTCGATAGGCGGGAGAGTCTAAACACAAACAAACTCATCATGCTCTTCATATCAGCCACCATCTCCAGGACATAGCGGGATAGTTGCGTGAACTGGAGGCTATATTCATGCACACTTATAGTCCTCTATTTCAGGTTGAGGAACTCCCTCACTTTTGTTTCGCTTAGCTCTCGGGGAAATAAACACCCCAAGAACGCATTTTCAAACACTGTCCAACCTAAGGGTTGTCACACCCCGAGGCTATCCCCTAGACGCGGACACGGGACCTAGGATCATGAATGACCCTAAGCTAACCCTGTTGGCATAACATGATCATACTAATAGTAAACTGAAGAAACAAATACTGTGTGGAAGCTAATCATGAGATAAATCTAAAATGATGGGGAATGCCCTTACACTAAATCCGAATATATATGATAACTGAGAGTTTAACAATAACTGGAAGGTCAAACTCAAATGCTAAAGTTGAATCTAACTATATCTAGAATAAGCCTCTAACTGACTAGAGATGCTGGGACATGCCCTAGCTAAATCTAGCAAAACTGAAACTAAAGACTAAAAGCATAAAAGACAATCATGTCACTAGTCCTCAAAGAATGAGAACTCACCACTAATATTGTTGAACTGGAGATCGGGAACCAATCTATGTGTGATCTGAAAGCTGAGAACTTGAACCTACATCATGAAAAGATGTAGCACAGAGTATGCGTCAGTACTTGAAATATACTGAGCATGCAGGATAGAGTAAAGCTGAATAATAATCATAACTGAACCAAAGCATATACTAAGCAATGATATGATATAGACATGATACTGAACTGAGAATACTTAACATAAAATATCTGAATGCAATGACCAAATTTATAACATGCTGAGACTGAATACTGAACTGTCCTGGTAATATGGTCAATGCAATAGAGTTTGACTAAACTATAGGAGCTACCAATAACCGACCTAAAACCACGTGAGCTAAACATAGAGTCTGATGTATACACCCCATCTAGAGGCCCCAATATACCTTGCCAAGGGTATAAAGGCATGACTAACGTGATCATTAAAATGATGCTCACAGATGAGACTTACAACCTATTAGGGCACGTAGTTTTGGGACTATGAAGGTGATTGACCCTAGTCCAACTCGGTATTAAGTTTCTCCCAATTGATTAAGTAATTAACAAGTTATGACTGAAATTCTGTAATATACTAGATAACTCAAAATACTGACATGCTAACTGAGAATGCAATATTAATATACTGATAATGACACATTCAAAAACTGAGGCATGTATATATGAAATAACTGATATATCTGACCTAGCATGTGTAATTCGAGAACTAAAGAACTACATAGCTAGGGTTCTGGAATTCATACAAGAAACGATGTAACAACATGATAATCTGATTTGGATCATTAAAGTAACTAATTTATACTGATCTACTGAAGTTCTAGAAACCCTAGGTCTAAA